>LUGF01050180.1:343936-357773 GCA_001625245.1 Calycopis cecrops
ACAGCTATACTATAGCGTTTTGTGCGGTGTGTAAATAGTCGGTGATTCATGGGGGTTGTGGGGGAAGGGGGCAACGCATCAATACAACGACTATTCAGATATGTGCGTCATTAAAACAGCTCTGACTGCTGGTTTGCCCTCTTATACTATTTAATAAAAAGAAGACAATGGGCCATTGACTGAGGATCATAAAGTTGGTACGTATTGAGGTAGTATAATGTTGTTTTATAGTTACATCGCGAAAAAACCATCACAAAATTAATAGTTCACTGTAAACCAGAAACTTAATTTTGCAACTTGTGTAAGTGGTATGCCTCGAAATTCTTGTGAACAGTACGGTACGGGAACTTGGAGGGCACAAGATAAATACAAAGACAAACCGGAGAGATATACTTAGTCTGGCCATACTAAGTATTACAATTAAAAATAAAAAAATATTACATTTGAATTTGGAATCTGTCAGTTTTATACGATTGCTAATTGTGTTTTCTCAATTTCGCATACATTGTAGGTAGAATATTTTGCGATATTAAAATGGAATGGGGTGATAAAGAGAACAGAATCGCTGTAATTGCATTACACAAAGTAGGTAGGTATGGAGCCATTTTTTAACACTGTCCATACACTTGGTATTAGTCAAATGTTTGTGTACTGGGCCATTAACAGGTACAATGAGACTTCCTGTGTTTGAGACAGAGAAAGATCTGGCTGTCAACGTAGTGTTCGTACGAAAAAGGTGGTCAAAGCAGGGAAAGAATTCGAAGAAGTCTGTCCAAAACGATTTCTCGTTTACAATACGTGAAGTATAGCCTAAGTGCCCAATTAGGAGATAGAGGAAGACAAACATTTGGTTCATGGTGAATATTTATAGGTTGAGGTGTTCCTCTGATTCTACATCACATCACCTTAATCTACCGACTCGCCTCATACCTTTTTTTTTTATTTAACATTATGATAGTCAGGTGACTATGATAACGTTAAATAAAAAAAAATGAGAATTTGTATAGGAGCTGACATGCACTGTTCTTTACAAACAGTGTCCTAACACTTAGAGTAAAAGAAACTATGATATTACTGCGTCTGTTTGGACGACGAACACCATTGATCACAAACGGACACGGCAATCATATAGGCATACGGGGGCAAACCAGCAGTTGAATCCTTTTGATGACTGCCGTGTGAGCCTCCCCGGTCGCGGAGGCAATGCCGTGCATTGCATCTGAAACGCATGTCCCTAGCTCTTACTAAATAAAACACGTAACGGTATGTCGCCCCAGCCCCGAGCGCCATCCATCATGAGATCAACACATGCGCTCCGCACAATCACAATAGCCCGCCGTGACGTCACTCGTGTCGTCACGCGGGTATATATAGAAGCTGCGGCCGGCGCCGGCGGGGGACGGGCGCGGGGGTGTGCCCACACGTCACCGGCTCTGGCGCTGGTGAGAGTCAATGTCAGGGACTTAGGCTAGTCGATCATGGCCTTACTGAACCAAAAGTTTCCGGGGTAGACGTTGACTACCTTCTCGGTCCAGTGGCAAATACTTTCATATGCTACCAGAATGAAGAAAAAAGAATTTCAAAATGCAACTCACAACCCGGGGGATTCAGACCATTTGCTCGGACCAGAGAGTGTTTTGTATTCGGATTTTTAATTTCTGATAACAGAATTTTAAATTGACAGAATGCCGTTCTTCTCGGTCTTGTCGGATATTTTGCAGGATCGGGATGAGCTTGTGGTACCTACACATATCTGCAGCCAACTTGGCTGATCTATTCATCGTTACTAAGACCCGAATAACTGATTAGTTACAGACATAGAATCTGAGTTGGAGCAACACCAATAATCAATTTAAGGTTGCTTCCTCTCGCTCACAAAGGGCTCACGTAATCCTCTGCTGTTGTTTCGTGTATTTTTATCTGCTGGTCCATTGTAGAGATGGACACCACACCTGCCAAAGCTCTAATTGTGCGGATGTATATGGGAGTCGGTATCGGTATATCATCTGTTCTATGTGGCCACGCTTACCTCTTAAGCTTGCTTATTCTGCGCATGATATCGAGTACTGTCATTCTTTGCCCTATAGTTTCCTAACCACGTAATGAAATTGCAATCTAGACTTAAGTAACTTCTAAATTCCATCGTCACCATGTCGACCTTCCCAAGTCCACTTTGTGCGCAATTTAATCCCACGCATTCCTCGATATGCAATCAGCTGCCTCCCTCGGTATTTCCGGACCGATACGATATATAACACCTCTGGTTTTCTGATGGCATTGGTGACTGCCCGTTCGCTATACAAAAAAATAAAATAAAAAATAATTTTATACGGAAAAAATAAATGTTTTCTTTGGGCTAGATTCGTCTCGAGTGAAGCCGCATGCAAGGCTTGTACATTATACACGTTTCCATGTAATTTGACGTTTGTCTCGGTGTAGAAAATATATGCAATTAAAAATGAAATACAACTGTGTTATCATTCAGACTGATATTACTCAGACAACCTTGAGTGAAAAAATACAACAAACCACAAGTGGCTTCATGTGACGTACCTACGAGCAACTCGATCATATGAAATACATAAACAAACTCGTGTCGTACACGACCATGATCCTGAAGCTATCGGTATCGGTTCACCTCGAAATCGAGGAGAGAAAGACAGTCCGAGTCCGTGGGCATAGTTACTCGGACCATTGATTTTACCTGGCTCTATTGCACGGCTCCTACAACGGGTAGGGACTGTTCAGAGGCAGCCAGACAGTCTCCAAGAGGAAGTAGTCTGGTCTTTTCGCTGCGGCCAGCCTGTCGCTAGAAAGATTCTGTTGCCTGGGGATCCGAGACCATCCAATTATAGCGGCTGAAGGCATCCGGTCTTAGTCGGTATTGCATTAAGTGTCGATTCAGACATCGGCCTAGGCTCCTAGATATCATATGTAAATGTATTCCACTGCGTCAACAAAAAAAAATTAAAAAGGATTAACAGGACAATTGCGTGCTTTTCATTATACAG
Organism: Calycopis cecrops; assembly: GCA_001625245.1. Lineage (NCBI taxonomy): Eukaryota > Metazoa > Arthropoda > Insecta > Lepidoptera > Lycaenidae > Calycopis > Calycopis cecrops. The sequence goes on from LUGF01050180.1 coordinate 346,948, forward strand.
CTGATGACGCCGATGAAACTCGCCGACGCTCTATTCACAGTTATCACGACTTTTTATGGGTTCTTTTTAGGATGAGCGGTAAAAAGTTTTATTAGTCGCCTGTCACAAAATAATATAATGGAATATTCCCCGGCGCGCCCCGCCACGCTACAGTTTATACAGCGGTTGTAATTGTGACGTCAGCGGCGTTTCCTACACTATCACTCTCCTAATGAGTTTTTCTGTTAATTTTTGAGAAGTAATATGTTGGAAAGACGATCTCCGGGCCGAAGAATAGAAGAGAAGAACAGAAGCGCATCAGTCCTCTAGATGCTATTAGAAGATGCGTTTCATTCAGTGAGGCTTGACGACCAGGCTGGCGCAGTGGTACAGGGCTCGGATAAGTGGAACATGTTGCGTCAGGGGTCACGGGTTCGAATCCCGCCTTAGTCATGGATGTTTATCTATGTATTACATGTATTTCTATAATAAAAATCTTAAATATATAAAATTCCTTAAATTTATAAAACATTAAATATATTCCGTTGTCTAGTACCCGTAACACAAGTCCTCACGGTACTTAGCACGGGGCTAGACTAACGTGGTGTGTAAAGTCCACAGATATTTATTTATTATTTATATTTAGTGAGCAGATAAAGGATTATGAACTCTTGTATCGAATCTCCTATTATTATATGTTAGAAAACTTCTTAACAATACAAATTACAATGTATGCGTATGCGAAGTAATTAGTCGCACTGTTGCGTTATTGGCAAGGAGGTGGCTACGGAACTGACAATCAACTTTTAATCAATATACGCTTCTCTCTAATTGTACTAATTATCCCTCACGTTGACGAATGTGGCGCATCCATCAGAGGGCCAGAGCTTACTCTTTAACTGCCGACACGGAAGACGTGCTCCCAACGTGTCGTAGAGAATTTATTACGTGTGTTAATGTTGCGACGCTGCCAAGACCGCTACGGCGCCCGGCGCGCCGCCCGATACGGCGTCGGATGCGTTTATTTTCATTTCCCTCGTCTATTTGATCTTGTTTGTCAACACCCGTCCGTCGGCGTACGGCGTAACTACTGACTACCACTGGGTGTATATGTATATGAGCATTGCGGTAAATATCCACAGGAAATATAAAGATAAAAACTCCCGTGCGTCAGCTCCTATAGGCTGTAAGCCATAATATATATAGTTACCTCCGTAACGAGCCTGGTTCTGAAGTGAGAGACGCGCAAGTGGCGTAGTGCCGTAGCATTGCTACTATTCGTATTTTTAGGGTTCCGTATCTCAAAGAGAAAAAACGGAACCCTTATAGGATCGCTTTGTTGTCCGTCTGTCTGTACGTCTGTCAAGACCTTTTTCTCTAAAACGCGTGAAGGGATTAAGCTGAAATTTTTGTAAAATACGGAAGTCAGTTACGTCTTAATGCCTTGAAAAAGTCACACTTCTAAGTTAACGCAATAAAAAGTTATGGCCATTTACGCACAAATTTTGTATGAAAACGCACTTTTTGGAGAATTTATAGGGTACTTCCCGTTGAGCTACAATTCTGAAATTTGGCAAGAAGTGACCTTACAGTATACATATAGGAATAAATCTAAAAATTAGTAAATACAATTTATGTCACTGGAAAAATCATTACCAACTTATGCATGTAGTTCGTTTCATACTAAATGTATGCAAGCACCCGCATTTATAAGTTTGTCAACTTGTCGCAGGGAAGTGTCATTTTCTCAACGTCTATTACTTTTGCTCGTACCTCCCGTTCCTACGGAACCCTCGGTGTGCGAGTCCGACTCGCACTTGGCCTGGTTTTTTTCATATCGCGCGCCTTCGAAGGGTATGAAGTAAACCTATTAAATTAATATTGTATTTTAATGGATATGACAAGAGGCACTGCGATATATTCTCTGTGTAATAAAAACCAAAACATAGACATATTTAACCAAAAGTATTGTTCGTTTAAAAAACAGATTCTGTCCATCACTCTTTAATACTGTTTGTATAAAAAATAATTGAAATTGTATTTCTTGTAATCAAATTCAATAATATAAGTACTGTTAATGTTTGTGATTATGTTATGAATGTTGAGATTGCCTGTAATTGAGGCACATTTTAGCTTGAATGTTTTTTTGTCTAGTGTCTATAATCAATGTACTCATTACTTACCTTGTTGGCGATTCTGCATAAATAAATAAATAAATAAAAGAGGCAGCTCCCATATTGTGTAAGCAGTATTATGTCAAGTGAGTGTTACTTCATAAAAATAATAATAGTAAACTTGCAAACCTACCTTAGATTAATAAATATAACAGCCACCTTCTGGACTATGTCCCTTCGTTCGTCGTCAGACATGGATGTTAATGTACTGAACATTAACGTCCATTTCTGACTGTAATTCCACCCCATCTGCAGTGACGTGTTAGTGTGGTGGCTGTTTTAATTAACTCGCCACTCGCGACGTGATAGCTCTCCAGTTCCATATCAGTGCTCGCTGTCGGAAAAGCGCCGGAGATAAACCTGTGAGATGTTATCGACAAGATGCTATGACAGTCTCCACTTAGTACCTGATAACGGTTACGCGTCCTTACAGGACATAGATACTGCATAAGATAAGTGTATCATTTAACGTAAAGGTAAATAAAGTAATAATGAATGTACAGGAAGTAAGGCAAGTGTAAGGATTGTATAACACTAGCGTTTACCTGTGGCTTCGCTAGCGTCTGTATTTTTGTGAATGTATTATTGTAGAATACCCTATGTCCTGTCTAATATGATATACATACAGAATACATAATATAATATGATGATCGGTTGAGTAGTTTTGGCGTGTGGGCGTAACAATTAGTATTAGTACAGATACTACAGCTGTATTGTGCCCGTCCATCCAATTACGGTTTACATTAGCGTCTCTATCGCCAGTTCCACTCCGGCGGATTCAATTTGCGCTGCATTGTGTTTGTTGTAAGACACAGGCGAACTCCTCTGACGTAGATGCTCGGTAGTTTCAGCAGCGCTTTCCCGGGATATAGCTGGAATATGTCGCGGTCTGCTTATTGTGTAGAGCAGGGTTTCTTAAACTTTTTGCAGTCACGCACCCCGTTCCAGAATTCAAAGCTCCACGGACTCCTTTAAATAGGTTCTAGGAAAGAAAACAAACTTTATTATGTAATAATATGTATTATATTACAAATCATTCTATGTACACAAGAATGTTAAGGTTTAACTGAGTTACCGCGGTACCCTGATACGCCACGTACCCCACTTTAAGAAAACCTGGTGTAGAGGTATAAAGGTGCTATACAATTGTTAACAGTTAGTGGAGGTCCATTGAAAATCGGTGTGTCCGCTTCGATAAGCGCCTGGGGTTAATTCCTTATTAAGAGAACACGATTGAAGTGATACGTGTGCGAAAGACATTAAGCGATAAAATGTTACACTCAGCGTTACTGTTTCACACGACTCGACATCATTTTTTTTCATACACTCACATCTTTAGGAGTAAACGCCCTCCGCCAGTGTCACAAGCCGTAACAAGTGCAGTGGCAGGCGAGTGAACGAACTGCGATAAGAGCGTGCGCCGGTTACGTAACACTGTGACGAACCGCGGGCTACGCACGAGGCGCGGCACTCGCGCCGGACGCGCACGGACGTGTTATGTAACCCTCGTCATCTATATGGAATTATTAGCTGCGCTCCGCGGTTTCACCCGCGTAAATTTCGATTCCGTGGAAAATCATCCCATAGCATCCCATAGGAACATTTTTTCGGGATAAAAACTATCCTATGTGTTAATCCATGCTACTCTCTATGGGTGTGCCTCTATGGGTAATTTCATGAAATTCGGTTCGTCAGTTTTTGCGTGAAGGAGTAACAAACAAACAAACTAACATACAAACTTTCGCATTTAATATTAATAAGATGGGATAACAAATTGTAGACGGCCTTTAGAGCCTCGGTGGTATAGTGGTAAACGCTTCGGACTACAATTTCGTTAGTCCAGATTCGAACCCCACCCGATGTTTTAATTCGCTGTTTGACCACTTAGAAAATGTACTTAACTTGGAAAAATTAATTAACTTTAATTGGTACAAGAGGTTTTTCAACTTAAGCACATTTTCTAAGTGCTTTTACGGCGAAGGGAAACAAACTGAGTAAACCCGGATCCGTACAATCGATTTCGACCCAATTTAGGAACGGGCCTGGGATCAGTCGGGAGGTAAGATAGCATCTTCATCTCAGGATCGGGAGGTAAGATGGCATCTTACGTCCTGATCGCTCTATAATCAGTAATCAGTATAGAGTACAATAACATCGCTCTATACTGACGCCCTCGTCGTATGCTCTAGTTTAAGTAGCAGATACCGATATAATCGCTAGCCTTCTCAAACGTGATCATGCCAGGAACAAGTTAGCCGCGTTGGTGGTCCCAACACGGTCTGCTGAAAAAGAAATTACGCTGGTACGATGCTCTCTTTTTACACGCTCACTAGTCGCATGATGTCTCATCATGTGACAGCGCATTGCTCTACGCCGGTGTTCTGCACGGGCCACTGCCCCGGTCGTGCCGGCCCGACTCGACTGCAACGTAAATCCAAGCGGCAGTATGCACCCAGCACGTTATCAGCGCGTCAGCGTGAATCAGCTTCTCGGAACACTCGCGCAGATTGCGTCGTATTTATATCCGCGATAGCCTTATCTTAATGAGCTCGCCGCGAACTGTGGCAGACCCACTTTCGAGTTGATAACGGCTGGAGCTGCGGTCAGCTTCTTTGTTCCCTGCTCCGGCCCAGTTCGTTCTTGTACACTATCGATGTTATTGCTATTGTGGAAATGAGTCCACGATGTTTCTGGAGAAACACTTTAACCCTCTTATTAATAAAGGGCCCAAAGGGCTAATAGGTACAGAAAACTTTATAAAAATAAGTTTTAATTTCCTAAGAATTCGACTACAAACGTGGGACCAAATTTTATCGGTCAACATTAACAATCAACATTATGTTACCGTAAAAATGTGAATAAAAGGACTGTGAAAGCAGTAAATGGCGACATGTAACAGGGCACACGCCGCAAGATGGGAAATAAGATGCAAGTGGAGTGAGTGAGCGTGTGCGCGGGGTGGAAGTAACGCGCTCAAACGGGGTGAGCGCAGCGCGTGGAAACGAGAGGCGGCCGCGGGCGTGTAGCGTGTGTACTGTGAGTGTATACAGTTTGGTAGCATCAGCAACATCAGCTTCTATTGAGTTGTACTTACTCTATAAATTTACGTGAGTTGGTACTTTCTAAACCCTAGACTTTACCACTAGGCGACTTTGCTGGGCGATAATTCACGGGGTAATAAAATATAACCTATGTTACTCTTAAATAGAGTAGTTTTCTGTCAAGAAATTATCCTCATCGGATAAGCCGAAGGATTCCAACGAACATAGTTAAGAACTTTATCTACTTTATGATAATAGTTTGTAAAACCACTTCAAAGATTTCATTCAAGTTCAAATTAGCAATTATGCATTTTTATTCAGCCCCTGCCCACTTGCACACTTGGCACTAATTGTAAACGCAATGCAAGGGTAAGTGGCTGGTGCCTCTCGCTCCCATAACACTGGCATGAAATATCTGCTACGTATGCCTTTCGGACGTGTGCTCGATGTTCCACCAGGCTCCAACAGCTCCCTCGCTACACACACTCGTCACAACTGCTGTGACGTGGACGCCAGTCTCGACTCCCGCCGCCCGTGTGCTCCGTAGCAGCGGCCAGACAGATCTATTTGCGCTTCCGTCTGACCTTTTGCCCTCCTCGTGAATGTATCTTTAAATATTTTACTAACATCGATTCAATAACACCAAATAATCTGATGAAACTTTTTAGCACTAATTTATGAGAGGATAGATAGTAAATAAACTTTTTAATTCGGATTCCGTAGCCAAGGTCAAAACAACGCCCTGTTATTAAGTCTCAATTGTCCGTCTACCCCTCTGTCTGTCACAAGACGGTATGTAATGAATTACGGAAAGCTAGTTACCTACTTGAATTTCTCGCAGATTTTGTTCTCGCTACAACGACAATTACAAAAATATATAAAAAAATAATTACAAACTTATAAATCCCGCAAAAATAAGTTTGCTAACTTGTCACTTGTAATGCTTGTACCCTCAAAGTTTTCGTTAAATCTGTGTTGGGCCTTTCCAAAATTCATTCATTTAAAGGAACCGTCCTGACTGTTCACTCGAGGCGTGACCCCGAAACTTAATCACTTTACACAGGGCTCGGGCCCTTAGATTTAACCTCATTCAACTTTGATACAATTTAAAGCTATGGGGTGGAGCCCCATGAATCCCCAATTTAGTCCCAAAACCTTTAAAATATCTACCAAATTCTTGTGATTTATAAAAGTCATCCGTACTTAATACACCTACTGCTCACGTATGTTTTATTTAAGGCCTTACGTAACATTCGCTGGCCGTTAAAATAAACAATGAACGCGCAATTTGTGCGCAATTGTTACGTGGAACGCGGCGGATCTCCAATTCTAATGATACCGTATGTGCGGTCTACGGAGTAGTGACGTCACCACCAGATACCGCACATACGCCTATTTATATGAGGGGCTCAGTTAGGACCGTAACCTACCATATTGTATATACACACACCCACACTCTCACATACTACCAGTATATGACGGCCATTCACTCGAGTTTTGTGCTGGATGGAAGGACGCCGAAATTCTCCGACTAATTCTTTATTTTTTTTTTTAATGGTATAGGGGGGCAAACGAGCAGTCGGAGCCAATTTCATAACTACCGACGCCCATAGACATCCGCATAGAAGGTATACAGATGCGTTGCCCTCCTTTCTCCTTCTCTCTCCATGGGCCACCGGCTACTTACACACCGCACGAAACGCGACAGCACGGCCGTCACTTTACGCCTGTCTCGTGTAAGCGAGAGGTACCTCCTACGGAGGCGAGAGGCGAGAGAGGAGGAGAGGCTACATGCACTCATGCAGCATGGCACTCACTACCTCTTACTTCTTGCTCTTTGACCCTTAAGTTATAAAAACAGTTTTGTTTTCATAAGAAAGTAACAGGTGCAGAATCTTGACGATGTATGTGAGGGAAAACGGAGAATTTAGGACGCAACTTTACGTGATAATGTCATAAGAAAACATTGCACTTGTTCATCGGACAAAACAGGGGAATAGAGAGGGATGCGTCACAAGCCAAACGCTTAGGCTGATCGCACGCGGAACGTGACATTTTCGTGTGTGCCGCCGGTGTTCATCGATTTATAAGACGTTGTTGCGTCAAAATCATTCCATGACGAGTAAACTCCAAACACAATTTTCAATTCTGGTTCACAAATTGTGCACAGGAAAACGCCTGTCGTCGAGCGAAATGTGATTAGAGCGCGTGTACGATTACTGGAGGCTCTTAGAAAGCCGAGCAGACGATATCGGCTGATGTAACAATTACAGGCCGGCTTCTGTTACATTCGTTGAAGCTTTGGTAAATTCGATACACGAATTACTTTGACAAAATGTATATTCTTTGAGATAACATCAAAATTTGTCACCGTAAACTGATACAGTAGGTATGCCTACAGGATTCTTTGTAAAATACCAACAAGCTCTCAGGTATAGATAGCTAGCATCTTTAACAACAATATTTGTTCTACGACTTTTTATAATTCGTTATTTTATTTTTTCATACAAAAATAAATATGAATTAAATTTTTCGTCCCAGCGTTATAAGTGCATCGCATATACATTGTATAGGTCGCGGCGACCGGCCGCGTGGGGCATACAAAATATGTCCACAGTACCTACATTATAAACGTAAACATAAAGGTAATTAATTTATTGAGATATATCAAAAATCGTAGAACAATGTAGTTGTAGAAAATGCTAGCTATCTATGTCTGAGAGATGGCTGGTGTTTTACAAGTAAACCTGTTTACAACAGACTTTTTTGTATTAAACGCAATACAAAATAAAGAAAATAAAAAAAAGTTGGAAATTAACGTGTATTTCGTTCCTAATTATGCTCATTTAATGAAAGTCACGAACCTTACTCTTGAGTTCTGCTGCATGACTACGTCTTTTTTTTTTTATGGTATTGGGGGCAAACGAGCAGTCGGAGCCATTTTCATGACTACTGACTCCCACAGACATCCGCATAGAGACTATACAGATGCGCTGCCATCTTTTCTCCTCCCACCTCCATGGGCCACCGGCTACTTACACCGCGACAGCACAGCTGTCACTTTACGCCGGTCTTGTGTAAGCGAGAGGTAGGTACCTCCCCGGTCGTGCCGGCCCAATTCGGCTGCATGCAAGCATGCAGTGTGGCACTGCCTCTTACTAATACCACAGATTAATAAACCTAATAATACGTCTTTACAAGAATAAAAATTCGCATTTCGGACAATAGTACAGATAAATTAAATAATAATGATGACCAATTTCTTTTATTAATTGTTTCATTGGAGTTGTTACATTTAATATATCATAGAAAATCCAGCTACCACCCACCAGTAAGGGAATACAACTTGTTTTTCAAAAAATCTACCTATTTATCTCAAAAGTTGACAACACCTAGAAAACTTCGGATATTAGAGATATCATTAGGCACCAGTCGTCACCCAGTTCATTTATCTCTTATCGTATATACTTTTTGGCGAAATATTCACAAGTGTGATAGCTTTTTTAAATTGGATAAGCCCATGTCTCGTCGCACGTTCTGTCCGTCCGTCACCGCGTCTGTCGCCCGTCGATCGACGGCTCATTGTTTGTAAATGGAGCGCCCTCAATCATCCCGCCGCTAGTTTACTTTTTACAATTTAAACGACTCGTGTCCGACGACCAGTGCGCGATTTATTGTTCGCACTGATTATGTTGATCGTTGGTCTGCTGATTTATTGGTATACTTTTTATATCTTGGGATGTACGGACATAACCATATTATGACTTGCAGCATGGAGATACATTTCCCTCAACCCAATTGGTGCTATCAAAACAAGAGCTTTTGTCATCATCCGCTATCAGATTCGTACTGACCGTACTAATAGCATGTTGCCATCACATACGGTTATTTCCACTCCTACTTATGCCTATCCAAATTAATGGATAAATATATATTTCAGCGTATATAGGTCTAAAAATATGGGTGTGTTTTGTGTCTATAGAATGAAATGATTTCATATACTATATGAAATAAAAAATAGAAATATATGTTTTTTTTTTATATAGGAGGGTAAACGAGCAGCCAGAGCCATTTTCATGACTACCGACGCCCACAAACATCCGCATAGAGGCTATACAGATGCGCTGCCCTCCTTTCTCCTCCCACCTCCATGGGCCACCGGCTACTTACACACCGCACGAAACGCGACAGCACAGCTGTCACTTTACGCCAGTCTCGTGTAAGCGAGAGGTACCTCCCCGGTCGTGCCGGCCCAATTCGACTGCATGCAAGCATGCAGTGTGGCACTACCTCTTTCCATAAGTAATATGTACTGAGCTCTAAACATTGTCTTATATTTTCCAGGTGGAACAGAGAGATGTCCCGGGCATCGACTGCGCGCACCTCGCCATGGACACAGAGGAGGGCGTCGAGGTGGTGTGGAACGAGGTCCAGTTCTCCGAGCGCAAGAACTTCAAAGCGCAGGAGGACAAGATACAGACCGTGTTCGACAACCTCACGCGCCTCGAGCACCCCAACATAGTGAAGTTCCACCGCTACTGGACCGACACGCACAACGACAAGCCGCGGGTGAGTAGCTGTGGGGGGATCTGTAGATTAGAGAAGTAGAGGAGTATTTTATGAATAAATTCGAAGGTCGCACTAGCAAGTACCTACTAACCACCACCAATGCACAAAGATGTTCCAGGCAATTATTTAAATCGCTGCAAACTAGTGATTGTGACTACAGGCGACAAACATGCTCAAGACAGGCTTTGTTCCTTCCTAAACTAAGATAAATAATAACACTAAGGGCGGTTTCGCACTACGTCCGATCCGAATCCGTGAAAATATGATCCGTACTAGCCGTAGAACTATTTCTATGCTATGTTACGCACTAGATCCGATATCCGTCATCCGATTTCTTTCCGTTCTTCTAGAATCTCCATACCGGATATTTGACGGACCATAGTAGCCATAATATTATATATTATATCAACGCTCGCGCACTGAGTTAAAGCCGAGCTGCGTACGAGCAGAGGGGCAGCGGGGTGTATGGCTGGGTAACGTAAATCAAGTAAGAGAAAGTGCCAAATTGGGCCCGCACGACCGCAGACCGGCGTGAAGTGACAGCTGTGCTGTCGCGTTTCATGCGGTGTCTAAGTAGCCGGTGGCCGACGGAGGTGGGAGGAGAAATGAGGCAGCGCATCTGTATAGTCTCTATGCAGATGTCTATGGGCGTCGGTAGTCATGAGAATGGCTACAACTGCTCGTTTGCCCCCGTATACCATAAAAAAAAATTGTCATGATGTCATTCGGTCAGAGTTTTCACGGGTTCGCATCGGATTCGGATCGGACTAGAGCGTAAGCAATATACGAAGGCAGTCCGACTTTTCTAGACCCACATTTTCACGGATGCTAATCGGATTCGGATCGGACGTAGTGCGTAATCGCCCTAAGATGTAGCAAGGTGAATGTGTCAATTCTATTTCTCTCTCGACTGTTGGAACAAACAACGGCACTAGCTTCCTAATAGTAATGGGGGTGTTTTGACGTGGCGGCGTATGTGGTTACAGGTTGTAGGCTATGTGGAGTCAGTCAGATTTGAACACGCGCACGGTGAACACGTTTTAAAGGAACATCCGTAAATCAG
>LUGF01050208.1:54169-71328 GCA_001625245.1 Calycopis cecrops
GTAGTTAATCAAGTCTACATAAAATCTTGTAACAATATTTGACAGAGGTTATCGGTAACACTAACGATCTTCGATTTAATATTTCCTTTAAAACAGATATCGTGATCTTTGACTTAGCCTTATACACGGTTGAAAGAATATAGGAATCTTCTCACCAAAATCTCAATACAATATCGCATTAGCGACACCGGTCGCTGTAGCAACCTTTACCAACGTCCTTTGTCCTATTACATGTATCAGATGGGCAGTAGGGCAGGTAGCGCGGAATAGAGGAGGAGCACCGTCATTTACGCAGCGCTCGTCAGGTGCGTAGAACTCGCCAGGTGCGCAGCAGTACACGCACCACAGCAGCAGTTCAACACTTCACATAAACTGTCAACATTTTAAATATTAGGTTCAGGTTATGTTGGTTTTAGGTTAGGTTTGGGTTTAGGTTAGGTTTAGGTTAGGTACTGCACTTTCGTACATTACACTTTTTCTAATGTAACTTCCACATTGATTTTACATACTTCGTCCCATCCTCCGGGATCATAAATATAAACAAGACTCAATGCACCACCCTCTTTGTCTAGCAATATCCAAAACCAAAAACAATGTCTCACAATGTCGTTCAAATTGACTAGCTATAACTATTCAAATTACGTATTAAGGGTTTGTAAGAATTACATCAAGAGCCGTGTCCCTTTTTTTTAAAAAACATCGTCATTTTATTTAACCAGAATTTTTTCGTTACATCATTAACAATTTAAATTCTAAGAGAAAATGTGTACGGCATCTATGTAAACTTTTAGTTAAAAGCTTGGAACAAAACTTGATTATGGCCTAATAAAAAAATTACTAGACATCTTATTTGTCATAAATGCTCTATTAAAATAACACATGGTCGAAAAATACAGGAAAGACCTTACCAAAACATCCATATGTTGTATCAACGATACAATCTACAGCGATAACCTGTACCAACGACTGTACACGACGCAGCAGAGCAGCTGATGATCGTAAGGTGCGCTGCTGGCCGTCTATGCGCTGCAGTTACCCACGAGGAGCGCTGGTCGTCACCGATGCGCAGCCAATGTCCATAAGGTGCGCTGCTCGCTGTGTCGCCGCTGTGTTAACTTCAATGGCCAGTTTAGTGGCTCACAAACATGAAAAAGATAAAATGTATTAGAAATTGCACATGGCACAATATTTTAAAGCAATGTTCTAAATTTCACTTCATTCGTCCTCTTTACAATTCTAAGGTTGTAAGCACTATGCATTTCGCAACTTTCCAAAAGGTTGTTGCACATTTTATTACATTAGACACTAGACACTGGACAGTCTATCAATAAGTCGATCTGTATTTACGCGAGAGAATAACAGATGGCACTTTTACAAAGAAACGTAATTTTTACGGTATTAAATATGAATTGTGTGAACTATTCTTATTTAAAATAAGATCCTTTCTTAATTTTATTTCTTAAACCTTACAAAATAACTTATCAGTTACTCATAAATAAAAGAACCAATAAACCATCCGTTTCATAAAAAGGTACGTCATACTACTATAAAACAATTTTACGAATCTGTACACGGGATATCAAAATTATAATGTAGGTAGTCGCTAAACTATTAATGATATTTTGGCTCCATCGCAGAACGTTATTCAAAAACAACTTTAATTACAACCAAAAAGTCATTATCCCCATAAGTAAATTCTTTAGTTTTTCTCTCAGATAGGTCCTACTAGGACAAAAAAATATTTGGAACACAGATTTTATAATGAAATATGAACGTTATAGCCGATTTTAATCATTAACGAGATGTAAAGACTTTTGCTAATGATCAATTCATCGGTATCCGCACAAAGGGGTTAAAACACATTCGAATCATCAGTACTTGAAAAATGAACACAGATATTTTTAAAATTGTATGAAGTACGAACCTCAATTTTATAATAGAACTGCTTTGGCAAATATAACAATAAAAATGTACATGGAGGTACATGAAAAATTTTATCAACGACAATGTACTTGTGAGCTTAAAAATTTGTTAGTTACCCTTCCTTTAGAGAATATTCCGGAATATCGGAAATAAATGAAACGGTCCAAGTAAAAGGAAAACTACTCGCCCTGTATTTTAGCTTGCTCATTAGGCTCTTTTTTTAAGTAAAAGGAATAGGATACTTGTGACAACTAAGGTAATGTTGACTCTCAAGTTTCACAAGCCATCAAAAACAAAGAAATAAAATTGAAACCGCTCACCATATGTTTTAGTTGATCCGTTACGCTCAATGCTTTTCGCATAAATAGAATACGATACTCACGACAGGTATGAAAAAGCTATACCTCTCAACGGCTTACAGCGTGCAATTATTAAAGTGCAGGAGCCTTCTTGCTGTTGTTCAGCCGTGGAACTATCAGTTATGGAGCACCACCACAGCTTGGCGACGTTTTATTGCTTCGATCGACGAGACTAAATTTCGTTGCCTGAGCTCCAGCTCGTTTGCCACTCACTTGATGCTTAGCATGTTGTGGATTGTTCATCGCTTCAACCAGTGTCTCCATTATCGCATTCTGCATCTCAAAGGATTATCTTCTTTATTCTCGTCCAGAATTCTCACCTCGTTCACCGCTGCTGTTCGGTTACCACTTCTGATATAGAGTTAGGATGGCCGACATGATATGTTCTACGTTGGTAATAAAACAACTCTTGGATTCACACTTTGTTTAATAAAACACAGTAGTTCACTTCTAATAACTTTTACTAAATATCACACTTTTGGACAGAGTAACGATATAACTATGTAACGTGGCCACGGTACCGCAAGTACACCGGGCGAACACTGACACTCGAATCATCCCTCTAGTGGGCGTGAACCTTCTTTAAATAGATTGTCTGTTAATTACTTATTTGTCACAAACACCACCTGCGTTATGCAGGTGTTGTTTTTCAATTATTAATTAGGTCAGGCGCCGTCATATATATATATTCTAGTATATATATATATATATATACTAGAAATGCTTTTTGATCAAAATTGAATTTAAGACGTGAACACTGCTATAATAAGCAAAAAACAGGAATCTCGAATTATCACATAAATCGCTGCTTTGGAAGAATACTGTTGTAACTCAAAATGAGTGTATTTCTCAGTACAACATACTTCATATATAGTACTTCAAACTTAAAAAAAAACATCTAGCTGCTGTACTGAGAAATTCACTCATTTTGAGTTACAACAGTATTCTTCGAAAGCAGCGAAATTTTAGAGAATATAGTAACCTATATCTAATATATAAAATTCTCGTGTATATCGCCTTACTCCTCCGAAACGGCTTGACCGATTCTCATGAAGTTTTGTGCGCACATTGAGTAGGTCTGAGAATCGGCCAACATCTATTTTTCATCCCGATATTCCCACGCGACCGAAAGTTACGCGGGTGAAACCGCGGGGCGCAGCTAGTGTATCTATATGTCGCAGTCGGATTGTATAATCCGCCGTATTACATTACGGCTAGCCATTTAGAAAAACAGGGCCGTTTTGTAATGCGGCGGGTCAACGCTTAGCCGGATCGAAAACGGCTAGGTCAAACTCCGCCTCATAGTGTTCGCCGCTAAACGTTATTCAATATGGCTAGCCGTAATGTAATAGTCCGTGTCATTATTCGCCTCTTTGACAGAATATAGTTCCCAATTTTAACACTCGCGGCGCTCACAACAACAATGGCGTCAAATAAGGAAAATGTCTCACTAGAATGCGATAAAAACATTGATTTAAACAAAGAAAACTTGTTAAATATATATGCAGAATCATACTTGGATTGGTTAGGTTAGGTTAGGCTATGTTTATACACAACGAGCGAGCGAAGCGAGCGAGTCCAGTGGATTGGCACAATGAGGCTAAACGTGAGCCGCCATATTGTAGAACGTTTCTCAACGACAATCCGACTAATCGTTGACCCGCCGCATTACAAAACGGCCCTGTTTTTCTAAATGGCTAGCCGTAATGTAATACGGCGGATTATACAATCCGACTGCGACATATATATATGAATTTTAGTTCCCGCAACAAAATGCAGGTGGCGTCGATCAAATCGAGATTCTTAGAAACCACACGAGAGGGCTCTCTTTCCCATATTATATTATTAAACTCTTTGGATTTCACTCTATTTTTTCGGGCGAGTAGCAACCCCCACCATGCGTCCGCACTCACTCGATCGCCGATAAACAGGTCCGAACGCGTCGATTTAGTCGAGTGACGAGTCCAAAGAGTTGGTTTTTATTAATCTCAAAAATTATTATTTCCCTATTAATATTATTATTATACCTACTCTTTAATAAGTGTCGCATTCCAAATATTTGGAAAATGAATGTTTATGTAACATGAAGTCGCCACTTTATAAAAATAAACAAATAAAACAAAGTGCAAATTTAAATTTAGAATTAAATATACCCGGAGAAAAAGAAATTAAATTGAAAATAAAAAACATCAGGTTAGTAGGTAATTAATTTTATTTTAAAAGCATATTATTTTTAATTATGATAATCATTGCGTTTTACGTTGTTCATCTTGCTGATCTCAAATTACTTATGAACTGTGCTCGCTCAAGGTGCGAACGACATTTGGTCGAGTCGAGTAGTTCAGCTACTAAATCGATACTCTACTAGACTAATTTACTCGACCAATGCGAACCAGGCTTAAATGCCTACAGTTAATCCGAAACTATTAAAAAAAAAGTTTACGACAAGTATACCAAAATACTTTTTTCAAACAAGATCAACAGCGTGTACGAAGTGAGAAAAAACTTTAAAAATTCCTGTGGCTAAGCTGTTCCTCCGATTGATCTGTTTATAGTTGTGTAGCCTGGAAAATATACACTAAATATGTCGTTTCATTTAATGCCTCTCGCTTTTATCAACCTTGTATAATATAGGGCTAGTTTTCGGGGTAGCTACGACACACGTTGACGATAGTTATGATTGAAGGGAACAGAGTACATACCCACGTAGTTGTTATATAGACAGATAAACATCATGTTTACTATACTTATCTTTTAAGTCAGCTAATGTTTACCTAATACGGACATGGACACAAAATGGTGGAATATATTTTTGCACAAGAATATTGTATCATGGAGTATTCGCGTATTGGAAACATTCAACATGTTGTCGACAATACCGTGTATTTATACAAGCATCAGCCTCAGACTATGTCCTCACATGATCCTGCGCTTCAGTCCTCACGGCGACACGGAGGCTCTCTTCTCTCGTCAGGTATAAACATGCAAACGTACAGTACACAGCTACTTCTAGATATAATAATTATATCTAGATGTAGCTGTGTATTGTACGTTTGCATGTTTATACCTGACTTAAAATCTTTAATTATTAAAGAATAAATAATATATATAGAATAATAGATTTGTTTGTTTATCATGCAATTATCTGTACACAACCTTTGCAACGTTATCAAATAAAGGTTACATTAATGTTTTATTAACTTCTACTTAAATATATTTTGTGTTAAGTATCATCAATATTAAGCATATGCATGCCGCGACTATGCACAGTACTGTTAAAGTTGTATAACGCGGTCTCCTTGTATCTCATATTTTACGCAGTCATCATTATCACCACCGCTCCAAGGTGTCGCCCTTTTGAGATATCAATTATAACTCCGCTTGTATCAACGCGACCCAAGGACCTCGAAGTGTACGGTGGAGTACTCTCGTATTGTTTAAGAAATACATTTACTAAAATATCGTGTACCGTATAACCTAACCAACAAACTTATTTAAAATTATAAATATCAAATATTGCTACTCATAATGCATTTTCACTGCATGAACAAAAAATCTCAATTTCAATTCAGTTGAGGTGAGTATTTTCGCTCCTAGGGTTACTTGAACTTTAATATAATTGCTCACGAGTCACGTGTGCTACTTTAAATAAAGTATAGATAGATAGCTTTATGCATTAATATTTATTGTTTCATAGCGATCCACAATTGAATATCACTAACAACGTACACAAATAATTCAAATGATTTCTCAATCTGCGATATTAATACTCTAATGAGCATGCTTATGGTCTAAACAAAATTTCACAAAAAGAAACGTCCTCGGACGAATCACCTGGCGTAGGGCTGAGTCTCAACAGATCGCAGCACGACGCTGCTCTACCGAGCACAACACCCCGCCTGGAACGTAAGTCGTCTACAGACTATTCCGAGCCCCGACATCGAACTGAGCTAATTCGGAAACTTCGACGCCGTGATGCACGCGTTAGACGTGTACGCACCGATCGTCGCGTTCCAAATGGGCTTCGACGTAGCACCTTACGAATAAAGCGCCACTAGTAAAGTCACATTGTACAGAGCCTCCCGACTCTCGGGGCTAGTTTTCAACACCATCGACCCTTCAGCTATCAGCTGCACTTCCGTCTCGACATTAGTGGGACAACATTTAGCTCCACCTCATTACTAGCCATGTCTAGAGGGAGCTTCTGTGTTGGCTTGAACCGGATGGGTTGCCCCAGACATCCGATGTTACTGTGATTAGTAAATGACATCTATGATTAGTGGGAGAGGTCCGGTAGACTGATATAATTATTCGAATCTATCTCAAACCTCGTCTCCGACCGGACCGAGTTGCAAGACCGCATCCAGTTCTTCGCCCTCAGACCTTTAGATCTGTATCCATTGAGTCTAATATCTATAAGATAGCAATTAGTAAGAATAATATATCAGTCAGACTCTCTCCGCATCTATATCAGAGTCATTTAATGTATTTGTCTTCTCACATCAGAGCGCGCGCCGCTCGACCTGCTCCGTACACAAGTGGACGCAGTGCGCCTGCTCGTTGTCTGTGAGGACGTGAAAGAACTTCGCTACGCGCGCCGGCAGTGGCCAGCAGTAGTCTGCCGCGTGACGGGCAACAGTAATATAATGTTGATGGAATGTAATGTCACTTCTTAATGGACGTTTATATTGTATATTGATTAAACAATATACATTTTTATACTAATTCTACTGTTTATTAATTTAATAATTACATAAAATAATAAATAATATTTTTTGTAATTTCAATTCACAAAAAGTGGAATTAGCATTTTAAACTATTTAATAAAATGTTTATTATTTAATCAACAGAAACTCACACGAGTGAAACCGTGAAGCGCAGCTAGTATTATCTGTACTTATATTAACACGTAAAGCAAAAACTTCGGGTACATTTTTATGAGAATTGCGTGGACGAAGGAGTATGAAATAAATGTATATTATACACATAGTTTACATGTAAAAGAAGTGCAGAACGGTAATATTTTTTAATAATAATGTTTGTACAGTACATAGCTGAGCCCTGCGGTTTCATTCGTGTAAATTTCGATCCCGTGGAAAATAGAAAATCATCCCATGGCATCCCATAGGAACATTTTTTCGGGACAAAAACTATCCTATGTTAATCTTGTTGTCTTTAAAAGTTACTCTCTATGTGTGTGCCAAATTTTACGAAAATCGGTTCAGCAGTTTTTGCTTGAAGGAGTAATAAACAAACATACATCTGTCTATATAACAACTTCATGGGTGTTCTGTTCCCCTCATTTAAGTAATCATAACTATCGTCAACAATATACAACATGTGTCGCAGCTACCGTGGTTGTCAGCCCAATGACTTCGACGTGTGAGTGAAATACTATCGCATTGTTTAAAGAACAGTAGAACAATTTTAGGTGTTATAGAATATTCCATTATATGCGTATAAGATGAAATGATATAGCTGATTTATATAGTACAATAGGTAAAAATAATAATGTCGTCCTAGCCGACTTCGGTTACGGCGGCCATCTCTATAGAGACCTACCATCTGCGCAGGACATATTATAGTGCTGAGTGCACAAGTGTGCGCGCAGACACAAGTGCACTCTATTCCTTCAGTCTCATATTCCGATGGGACGGCAGTCCGACACGACATGTGAGAAATCAAGCGCTCTCCGACACGACACAGGGTTTTACACCGCCAACTTCCTGACTCCGGACTGTTATTAGAAATTGGAAAATCCAAATAACAAATTTGGTTCTTGCCGGGATTTGAATCCAGGAACTCCCGACTGTGGTGGAACACGCTTACCACTAGATAGTACTTGCAGTGTCTGCGTAAAACCGCGGACAGTCAGACGGACATGACGAAGCTATGCGGGTTCCTCGTTTACCACGGAACCCTAAAATAATAAACCGATGAACCGAACACGACGACATGACGTGCAGTTTCAGCACATTTCACTTTAGAATCAGAGACGCCAGCGAGCGACGTAAGCGCGGTAAAGCGCTTACGGCGCTCGCTGGCGCTATTACGTTCAAGGGGATCTTCTTTTACACGATTGTGTTTGTTACCTCGCGCCTTAAATCATCTCATAAGAAGTAAATATCATGTCGGTGCAGTGTACACATTCTTGTATCGCTGCTCGGCGGTCCAGGTAGCAGTCGATGTGCCTCTTCAGGTCGACCCTGTTCCTGGTCTCCTCGTAGTTCAACTTGTCGCTGTCCAGATCCGTGTAGCCGTGGACCAGCCGCGGCACGCACACACACAACAACAATACGGCGCCTAGCATAGTATCTGCAAACATTACGAACTAAATAAGTAACTAAGTACTTGTAAATGCTGAGTAGATAAATAAAACTAATGGCCGCCCCTAGATCGAAATACGATCTCAATCACAAGACAAGAACGGAATTCGAACGCAGTTTAACAGTTTATTTAATAAAAGCGTTTGTAAAAAAGTAATAAAGTGTTGGTCGACCGTTCGCCAGGCGGCCTGCTAGGTCGGTCTTGGCGGTGTCCAGTAATAATAATAATAAATAATAATAATAATGATATTGTGATATTTAGTTTTCAATTACAAAAAGTTTTATTAAGTTCAGTTTAGATCGAATTTGGATCTTGATGGGATCGCTAGTTTAGGTACTTTAATGTACCCACTAGTATTTGTTTTATTCTGACTATCTACAAAAAGAATGAATATGTGTTATTTCTCAAAAACTAATAATGATATCTCGCTCAAACCAATTTTCGTTGATAGTTTTCATTGAGATCTACACCATATATATTTTTTAAATTTCCACACTTTTATTTTAAAAGTTAGAGGGGTGGGGGGGGACGATCATTTTTCCACTTTGGAAGCGTCTATCTTTCTAACGATTAATTTTGACGAAAAATGGTTTTCAGTAACCTTAATGTTATTTTTAAAGATTATTCTATTCACAGATTTCCCCTCACACACAGGTTGGACAAAAAAAAATTTTTAGATTCAGTTCTATGTATGCCCCCCTTTATTTTTTAATTTATTTATTTTTATTTAAAATTCTAATAGCGGTTCACAGAATACATCAACCTACAAAGTTTCAACTACGAGGGCCCAATAGTTTCGGCAAAAATGGCTGTGACATACGGACGGACGGACGGACGGACGGACAGACATGACGAATCTATAAGGGTTCTGTTTTTTGCCATTTTGGCTACGGAACCCTAAAAACGAAACCATCAAGAAAATTTTGCCCCTAATTTAGCAAATATGTAGATATACATTTGCTACTCTAAAATTTGCCTGTTATGCGTACGCAACTACGCATGACACTCATACTGAGAACACTGTTGACAACCAACAATATGCCAAATTTGTAATATATAAAACGTAGACAGAGGAAAACTAAAAAAAATAATAAAATTTAATGAATTAAAAAAATTTAATTTAATTTACAAAATTTAATTTTATTAATTTTCTTTTCTCTGTCTACGATATAAAAATAAAATACCCATCAGATTTTGTTCCAATTTTGTCGAAAGACTTCAGTCGTGGCGCGGAATCTTTATTTTGTTTGACATAAGGGTACGGTGACAGTTGACAATATTATGTTCGGACAATACATCCTAACTATTTTTAATAAATCATATAAATAAAGAGAAATTAAATATTATTTCGCGAACAAACAATAATACTTGATTAGATTAAAATTGTAATTGAATATGAGTTTTTTATATTTTGTACAAAATATAAAAGATGCTGAAAAAATAATTACCTTAAAATAATTAGATATACCTTTTAGCAAATCGGTCAAAATTTTAGGAATCCATTTGGACCAAACTCTTTCGTGGCATGTGCAACTGCAGGAGCTGCGAAAGAAAATATTTGGTGCTGCAGCTTCTTTGAGACGCATGAGTAATTTTCTCCCAATTCCTACCAAGATTTCACTCGCGCAATCTATATTACTACCGATCCTAGATTACGTAGATATGTGCTATTGTGACCTCAACGAGAACCTCCTGTCTGCTCTTGAACGATTGCAAAACCTCTGTATTCGTTTCATTTTTGGCATCCGAAAATATGACCATGTGTCCGATTACCGTAATCAGTTACAATGGCTACCCATCAGACTGCGTAGGAACTCTCATATCCTTCATCTTCTGTTCAATATCCTCTTTAATCCTTCTATTCCTTCCAATTTAAAAAATCAGTTTTCTTATCTTAGTGACCATTCCTCTAGACTTCGTTCTTCAAATAAACTAACTCTCTCCTGTCCAGTGCACAAAACGTCTTTCTTTCACTACTCCTTTGCCCTGTCCGCTATCCGTCTGTGGAATGCGTTGCCTGAGTCAATGCAGAACTCAGAAACAATTGCGACATTTAAAAAGCGCCTCAAGGAACATTACCTCTCATTAACTACCTTTTAGGACGTTACTCATATTATCATATAACTCATCATATTTTAATTTAAATGGATTATGTATTTTATTATTTGTATTTTTTGTATATATCATTGTGGATGTATGTATATATTATTATGTAGGTATTACTATTGATATTAATAATATTATTATTTTCTCTATTACACATTATATTTACTTTGAAAATGAAAATATTCAAAATTATCTTCTTTACTCGTGTTTGTGCCAATTATCCTCTTTTGTATATGTTGATTTCTTTTTTATTATTGGTTGTCTGGAAGAGACCGCTGAGAGCGGTAAGACCGGCTTTTTGTACCTGTATCAATCTAGTTTTAAGTACTGATCTATTGTTATTTTGGTGCAAAATAAAGTGTTTTTTATTTATTACTAGCTGCGCCCCGCGGTTTCACCCGCGTAACTTTCGATCCCGTGGGAATATCGGGATGAAAAATAGATGTTGGCCGATTCTCAGACCTACTCAATATGCTCACAAAATTTCATGAGAATCGGTCAAGCCGTTTCGGAGGAGTATGGCAACGAAAACTGTGACACGAGAATTTTATATATTAGATTATTAGATGCATGAAACGAAACTGTCAATCGTAGGGATTGCCTGCTAAAATATAATAATACCAAAATAATATACTTTTGCTGTAGGTGAACCCCAATAAGACGTAACTGTTCGACACTGCTCTGTATCATGATCTACACCGCAAATCGCCACCCTGCACCATGCTACTCGAATGTGTAAACGCGGTATACACTAATTACCTAAGTACTTACGACGGACTGCTGAGTTCATTTTCATTAATTTTAATTTGAAGTCGGTTTTAATTTTTTTTTATTTAATGATCGAATAATGTCGAACAAACGGCAAACAAAAAAAATTAAAAATTGTTCTAGAAATGCATAGAGATATAAAGAAAGAATTATATAATAAAGAGATACAAGAAAGAATTCATTTCTGATATCTGGTTGATATTCAGTATATTTGGCGCCACTTAAATTTTTTCACCGCACCGCAACATCACTTCAAAATGCATAGACAAATAACATTCTTTTTAGGGATGCCAGATATATTTACAATTATTATATTATAAATTTATAAAAAAAAAATTATAAAAAATTTGTTTCTATATTTTTTTTGTTTAGCAGATCGGCTGTTATAATGGGCTAAAAAACCAAAAAAACAATTTAAAATAAATCATACGATTTCTGTATGTAAACATGTAAACAACCGTTATGAATATTTTTATATTTATTTTTATAGCCTAATTACAAAAAATAGTAGTCAATATATTTACAAAAATTAAATTGTTTTTCTATATTAGGTTTCTTTTGCCAGATCAATATAAAAAGATAAAGAAATGACTAATTGAAGAAAGTTTAAGTTTTTTAAGTTTGCATATTTAACAAGATATTTTGATTTTGTATAACAATTAAAGACATAGCTAGAGCTGGCAATACAATACTGGCAGCCCTATTTTGCGGCCCTGTTCTCTTTAGCCGATTGCTGCAGAGTGCTGACTAACGACCGTAGGGTATATGTATTCTGTGCTAACGACGCGGGAATTAGCTACTAACATTTGATTCAAGTCTTCGGTTATTAATTACTCTTATATTTTATGGTTGCTACGATAACTTGTGAAACATAATTTTATTCAGAGGTATGTGCCTAATTTTCTTTAAATAGTAGCATATTCTAGAAACCTCATGTCAGTAGGTACTCTTTCTACTATAGCAACGACATAATTGTTTAAAATATTAGTATTTTACAGGTGTTTTGTTTTTTATGTAAGCTATTTGGTACACATTGTGCTTTATTTCAACTGCGTATGATAATTATTACAAAGTAATTGCAAATAATTTTTTTCGAATACCCTCATTTTGCAGAATATTTTATCTACTGCTTTAAAAGTGTTCTTTATTCTTTAATGGAATTCAAAGAAGAAGAACTTATATCATTATTTAAAAAAAAAAATATTTTAGGTGATAAAATAAACGTATTTGGAGAATTTAACTTTGCACATGTGTGCGAGTTTACTGAAATAGGTAAAAATAACTCAATTCCTTTTCTTTATGTATATCTATAAAATATTATAAAGAGGAAACTTTTGTATTTTTGTATGTTTGTATTGAATAGGCTCAAAAACTAGGTACTGGACCGATTTCAAAATTTCTTTTACCATTACTTAGAGGGGTTCTTTCGAATCCGTATAGGCTATATTTTATCCCGGAAAATAGATAGGATTTTTCGTGGTAGTATAAAAAAACACAGCTACTTTTTTTTATTAGAAAAAGAATGAACTATCAGTACAAAGAGTACGAATACTACAGGAATCAGTAGCTTCTCAGAGAGAACCTGTGGTGTAGTTATTACATTCTCTCTGTAGCTTCTGAAGAGAATCACCAACCAACTCACATGAGGCCATCATAATGTATTTTACTTTCTATTTCTATGTATATTTATTATATTAACAGATACCACAATCGTGGATGACCATCTCGTAGTATTAAAACAGACAATTAATGTGGCCCAGAAAAATGACATTGTAAATTTTCCACTTGACACATTGTAGTGAGGCAGCTAGCACCCAACAAGCTAATGACTGGAGAACTCAAGGAAAATATGTATATGAGCAGAGTTATCTAAAGGTAAGTTCTAACATGTTCAATGTTACCATTATTTTATTGAATGCAACAATCCAGCTATGATGAAATACCACATAAAAAACAGTAAAGACATACTTGCTCAAAAATGAGTACAAAAATAGTATATAGCAACATAATATTGTGTAACTTAAAAGTACTGTGTGAACGGTAAACTTTAACATTTTCAGCTTCCGAACTATTTTATTGTAAATCAGTTTACGATTTAGACCAGCTTCATTTTTTTTCGTGTAGGCGGCAAATGAGCGGTCAAGGCATTTTGTTGATTACCGACGTCCACGCACATGTGCAGAGGTTATACAGATGCGTTGCCGTCGCCACGGAGTCCACGGGACACCGGAGCTACACACCGCACGAGACGCGCCTCTTCATATAAGCCAGTGTCGTGTGAGAGAAATTACCTCTAAAGGGATAAAGTTGTATGGATTTATTGTCATTTTTGGACTTATCTAACAGTATAAACATGGGACAAGGTCATGACAGACTGTTTTTAATTTTGACGGCCCAACGAAGTGGACGAGGGTCGGCTAGCACTTATATCATAAATATACTGAACAGTAATTGTAGCGTTGTGTACATTTTATTGTTATTGTTATTCATAATTTTTTTATAGCGTAAATATACGTTTTTGAACCTAGCTCAATTCGAAATTGTTTTTATAGTATGAGAAGGGGGTCAAACGTACAGGTCGGTGCCGTATACTTGTAACTTGACAACTGACAACCATAGGATTTTAGCATTTCCACCAATGCATATTTCATATGTCACTTGACATTTTATCTATCCCTGTTTCAATATGTTAAAATATTGCCATAAATAAAATGTATGTATAGATAGTAAGTTATGTTATAAAAAGTTGGACCATCTCACACTTGATGTCGTCAACTTGTTAGGTACAGGGGACGTACTTGGCCGTGTTTAAGCGTAATCGAACAAGGATGTTATCTATACTTAATTTTATACAGGAGAAAGATTTGTGTGTATGTATGTAATGAATAGGCTCAGAAACTACTGGACCGGTTTCACAAATTCTTTCACTATTTGAATGGTACATTATCAAAGATTATTATATTAAGACAAGCTATTTTTTACCGCGGGGAAATGCTTCCTTCCCATGGAAAAACCAATGGTAAACCTTCCAATGGTAAACTTCTAAACGGCTGACCCGATTGAGTTGAAATTTTATAGATACTTCACTTCGATGGTTTTAGCACGCTTAAAAAGTACAAATGAATGTAGGTGGCGCTTCTGTCGGTATGTCAGCTACTAAACATCTTGACCGATTGGGTTGACATTTTGTGTTTGTATTTCCATTGTTTCACAGACTTATTACAGTTTATTATTACATTATATATTTACAGTGATATGATCTGGTCGTCAGAGTCTTCTCGGAAGAGTTGGCTCGGAGGGGGTGGACAGTAGAAGTGGAACCACAATTTCAAACCTCATTGGGGATTCGTAAACCCGACATAGTAGCGTGCAGAGGAGAGTCAGGGTGATACTCGACGCTCAAGTAGTCTTGTGTCAGCGGCCACTCGACGAAGCTCATCGATCCAAGCTTCGTAAGTTTTTTTTATAGTATATGGAGGCATATTCATGACTACCGACACCCATAGACATCCGTACAGAAGCTATACAGATGCGTGGCTCTGCTTTCTCTTCCTCTGTCCTTGCGCCACTGGCTACTACCACACCACACGAAACCAACAACACAGCTGTCACTTTACGCTGGTCTCGTGTAAGGGAGAGATACCGCCCCGATGCAATTCGGCAGCATGCATGTATGAAGCGTGGCACCTCTTTATAAATTTTCTTTATGATTCCAGAGTTGGTGTTGAGAGGGTCACGTACAAACTGCACTCGCTTCCACCAAATGACCCCGGAGACGAGGTGCGGACGTGGCGGCATGAGCCTGTGGACGAGGCCGCTGAGGAGCCTGGCGACATCAGCCTTCCATGACGTGTCCCCTGATTCTTTCAAGACGACTTGCCTTTGAGATCTGTAATCTGCACAATGCCAAGTGACGAAAGAGACCGGGGACACAGGGGATATCTGGCTGGACCATGGTGATTACATCCCCCTGACACGGAGTGGGCAATAGACGAAGGCATGTGTGTCAACCGGATTTAAAATGCCGTTGGAAGTGTGGCGAACCCATCGGCCATCGCTGGTGCAAGCCCGCTCAGACCTGAAAATGGCCAGCGCTAAGACATTAACAGCGGTGCAGGAGCCCTCCACCTGGCGTCTGCGGAAAGTGGGAGACGGGGTGAAGGTGGTCTATGTGAGCTGTGTACACGGCGGTCCGGGTCATCACTTGTCTGCGGCTCCCCGGAGACGTGAATAGCGGGCATGACACCGTGCTCGAACCCTAAGATAGAGACGATGTGGATCCTCTGCTTCCTACCAGAGGATCAGCCCCGCAAGGTCCGGTTCGCTAGTGCTGGCGGAGTCTATCCTTGTTAGTTTTTTGGGGCCTCGTGATTACGGTGCAAAAAGGAGGATGAAAGGGGGGATGTGGGTTTGCAGCCCGGTTCCCTTAGTTTATAATGTTGCAATGGATGATAATAATGATAATTGTCCACCGGACTTCCCACAGGCGTTCTGTTGCAGGACGTTAAACGTTCTGGAGCCGTCTGCGAACTCATCGAGTTCGGCGGAAATGGCATTTGAGTGGGCGTTTAGGTGGCGTGCCGGAAGTGGAGGCGAGAAGTAGCCGTACGACTCCGCTCCAGGCCCGGGTGGTACTCGGGCTGAAGACTGGAGTCCCCGAGCCGCTGCGGCTGCGGCTGCGCGCGGGCGTCGGGGAACTGCTGCTGGAGGCGGGAGGAGAGCGCCCCGAGGTGAGCCGGGCTCTGGCAGACAACTTCTGCATTAAATAAAATGTAAATATATCATTTGGTGAACACGTTCCTTTTTTGTAGCATGGGGAGGCAAACTAGCAGTCGGAGTCTTTTGATGCCTGCCGAGGCCCATAGACACCCGCACAGAGGTTAAACAGATGCGCTGCTCTGCTTTCTCCTCCCACCTCCATGGGTCATCACGGCTCCACCTCACCTGTTCTCTTCTGACGAGAGACGAGGCGCTGCGGTCACCAAACTAAATGTTGCTAGAAACATAGACATCAAAAGCACAAAGCTTTAATGTATACCTACTTATAACATCAAAGCTTTATTTACATAAGTTATATGACAAAACTGAGCCATAAAACTGTACATAAATAAAAGTTATTAAAGGAATAAAGTGTGTGCTTTAGACCACACAACTAAAGTGATACTTATTGATTTTCATTACCTTAGTTACAATGATATAACATGTCATATGATATTTATTTTTTAAACACACAAAAGTTTCACTTAAATCATATTCAAATTTTTAATTTGAATGACAACTTCCATTGGCCTCGCCCGATGTGTGAGTTTTGTAACGCTCTCGCCACCTTGCTCCCCAAGACAAGCGCGCCTATAGAAATTTTACTTCAAAAATATATATTTAAACAATTTACAAACGGGATCCCCACTGGGATGGGACTGTTGCATATTAGAAATAGAATTAGAATAATGATTAGAGATAGGTATCAATTTATTTATGAAAACCTAAAACCCTACATTCATTTTTAATTCTATTTGAATTTATTATGATTTCCCAAATGATTCGAGCAGGGCAGATGTCGGTGCCAATAGTAATAAATTAACAGACATATTGTTTTATTTCCAGCGCGAGGACATGACAGCAAGAACAGCTCCGTGGCTCTCGACCTCCCCCCCCCCCCCCCCCCCCCCCCCCCCC
>LUGF01050210.1:33584-46163 GCA_001625245.1 Calycopis cecrops
TAATATAAATATATAAATTAAACAATATAATATAATGTATAAACAATCGCGTCTTATGTAACACTTTCCTCTGGGGTTCTACACAAGGAACAGCTTGTTTGCAAATTTTAATTTCATGTGTAATAGGTAGACAGCCCAACCCTTTGAAAACATTCCAATATCTGCTCAAAATGTCTTTACATTTTATATTATTCAGATTTATGTTATTTATGTTAGGTATATTATTTGATGTATTTATGCTAAATGCTTTAACAATTAAACCGTGCTTTATACAAGTTGATACCTTAACTAGATATATTATATATACTTAGAAATATTTATTGTAAAAGAATATCAAGAAATATAAAAGATTTTGTAAGTAAAGCTGTGGTGGTCTAATAGACCTCACGTCGGTACTTAAAGGTTAATAAAACGTAGAGATCGTGAAATATGGAAGCAATCGACTTAACACGTTGTGTAATTGCATTACGTTCGTGGGCGGCTACCCCTGCTCAACCCACCCTCGGAGCCGCAGCTGACGTTTACAACGCTTCATAATGCAACTTTCTGAAGCATTTTACGAGTTATCGACTGAGAGGAACTTGGTCGTGAAAATCTGTCACTGGCTCACGGACTATTAAGAGCGTTTACGCCTTCCAACGCAATTTGCCTTGAAAACAGCACTTTTTAAACACCTTAAAAACATGAACCGGAAACGGAACTTAATCGCGTTATAAAATCGAAGTATTTACCTCGACTCTCGACCGATTAAGCCCCTTTTACATTATACATATAAATATGTATACAAATCGTGAAAGTGATTAAGATTTTTAAACGGATTCTATCGCGTTCGATGTAAATATCCACTTGCAGAATATGACAAAACCTCCTCCAAAATTGATAGACTCGTTCATTGCGGAGGTTTTGTCATATTCTGCGAGTGGATATTTACATCGAACGCGATAGGATCCGTTTAAAGAATCTTAATCATGAGCAACATTCGCGTAAATATACGAAAACTATAAATCGTGAAAGCTTAAAACTAGAAGGCTTACACGAGAACTGATTTTTAAATGACAATCGTAATACGTTATTGACGATAATACTACTATGAATCATTAGCTACAACACGTATGACAAAATAAATCCGCATATAACTTCAAAGCGTCGCGTCGCGCATATTTCTGTGATCTATTTATGTTAAGCTTGTGTCGCACAGTTGGCTGCAGTCTGTGGAGATAAAATTTCCATAATATTTAAGTCCTCTTTTGAGAAGAATTAAACCATCTGCAAACTGCATTAGTAGTTCCGCGGGGCCGTCTGCACCGATATCTGCACACGCCGCGCACGGCTGCTCTTCCTCTACTACACACCACACACTACTGTTACATTTACATTCGTAAATACATCCGGCTGCTAAATATGTCAAATGTCAAAATACCTATATTCAATGGACTATTTTCGTTGCCACAAAAATGTTACAATTTTGAGAAAGAGTCGAGACAAAATAATTCGAAAGAAATAATAATAATAATAATATCTGTGGACTTTTACACACTACGATAATCTAGCTCCCTGGAAAGTTTAAGATTATTATAGCCATACATATAATACATAGATAAACATCCATTACCTAGGCGGGATTCGAACCTGCGACCCCTGGTAAACCAGCGGAAACTCCACGCGGCAAAATAGCGCCGTAGTGTTGTGTTGGTTACTTCGTCGAGATGTTGGTTTTTATTCGTAAACAAATTTCTGAGCAACCGCGACAACATCTTTTTGATTCAAATTTATTCCTAACGTTAGCTTATTACAGGAAATGCAGGCGAGTGGGCGATCGCCATTGAATCATTGTTTTTATTTGAAATGTAAAAGATTTTTAATATTGATATGATAATAACTTAAGACAGAAGGTTCCTTATGTAGAGACTAAATAATTTAACCGACTTGGTATTTCATGTATCTCACAACTTCTTATGGAACCCTTTGCACCTAGAGTGGACTATTATATGTAATTACACGTTTGTTTTTGTGTGTGTTTAATAGTGTGCAGTTTTATAAACTAGTGTTGAACTGTTTTGTTAGTGTGCATTTGTAACAACACAAAATATGTTGGTACATGTGTGATTTATTTCGATGTAGTAATTTGTGGACACCGAAATGGTTGAGAAATCAAATTCACAAATCAGCAATTCTGTTGCAAGTATCAAAATGAAAATTGTGGGTACACACTATTTCCAACAGGATTTGGTTTAAGTACAAATTGCTTAAAAGCAATCTATAGATAAAAAGCAGATAGAGCATTCTATGGGATAAAGTGTATTGTAGTTGGAAAGGTTATCAATAATCAGTCTCATTACGTCGTATATAGACAAAACTCGAAAAGTATTAGGTGTATTTTTATTAACTAGTACGGTCTAAGTGTAAACTTTAGGGGACTTCTTGGGACGTAGTCCAAAATGAAGTTTAGCTCGCAAACAAAAAATCTTTTAGATTAGATTTAGATTAAATTGGGGATTGTTTGTTGCAGTTAAGTTAAAGTGCATAATATGGCTATTGTAGTCTAAAACTCGTATTATTCTGAAATATTTTTTCAGATCGCCTAAAAATTTGATAGATAGGTACTTGTTATAAATGAAGTTTTTTGAGCGTATACGTAGTAAAAAACAAATCTATTGACAATTAGTATCAGTAGAAAATAGGGCAGATAATATGAGAGTAAGTTAATCTAGAGATCTTATTTCATAGTACATGAAGTTGAACTTCGTCATTATATTATCATATTTATATTTTGATGGTATAGTTCATTCGTATAATTCGTGCTTATATTTAAACATAAGAACTTAAAACAACGCATTGGTACAGGCTTTTTCTTTTAATAGTGATCACAATCGGCCTCATAATAATGCGTTAAGACATTATGCTTGGTCAACAACAAAAATACTTTTTACTGCGGTAAAATCGCTCATTCCTTCGGCAAATCGGAATTTCGGCACACTGCAAGCAAAAAATAACAAATCATTTTGTATATAATATTACTACGCTACGCGATCGAAGTCGCAGGCACCAGCTAGTATTAAATATTATTGATTCTATTCTGACATCTCATTTCCTTGTTTTTATTATTTATGAATTATTCAGATATAATGATGACAAATTTTGTATAACATGATAATTTTAATAGTATTAATAATAAAGTCTAATATTTAATAATCAATCAAAACGTAATATGAAAAATAAAAATTAATGTAACAATAAAATTTTATGTAAAATTAGATTAAGCATATAAAAGTGTATTAAATACGAGGTGTGATCAATAAATACGGTGAATAATGTTAAATTATAAAAAGTATCACGCTTACATATAATCTGATTTAATCTCCTTCAAAGTACTCTCCTTGGCTAGCACCACAAACACTTTCACCGACCTTCTAAGACCATGGTGCTTTGTATAAACATAAATAACTTGAAATCACACTAATCAGCACATCAAATATACACTTATACACGTAGAACGAAAGCAAAATTTAATAAAAATATCTCAATAATCAACACATAACTGATAATAGAGTAGATATCACAAATAAAAATACTACGTACGACGATTATAAACGATATCAATATGTAGGTAAGACAAGTGACGCGCGTCGCAATCTTCGCAGATTATATCATCGATAACGTGCTATTGATATAATTGGCTACGTGAACTGATGCGAATCTTGAAACTCATTATTATATGTCTTACGGCATACTGTTGTGGGGAAACGCTGCCGACATAAATACTATTATATCGTGCTGCAGAAGCGAGCTATTCATGCAATATACAAACTAACCTCTACTACATCACTTAGAGATAAATTTAAGGAAATTAGAAAACTGTGTCTGTGTCACGAGTGCACTCGTACAGAATAAACACACTGCGTTTAATTTGAAATACAACTCTCTGTTGACTCTATATCAAACTATAGACACGTTACACGCTAGTAGACATCTAGTAGATAATTTGATTCGTATTTAATTATAGAATCGTCAAAACATAAGTAACTCAATCCCCTATAACCTATCTGAAGTATATTAGCTTTATTCATATAGTATTCGTGTTGCAGTTTAGGTAGATACTATATTTTAATCTGTAGTGACTCTATTTCTTGTTTGAAGCCGACTAACAAAGTGTACTGAGCTTGAACAGGACGAAATACTTACCGTAGTTTGATTTTACAGATATTTGTAATAGGGTTTATCCACTATAACCAGTTGCTAGTCAGTTTCGTAGTCCGCCAGATTAGTGAAAACAATGTGGGCTAACCAATAGGTATGTGTACCTCCGTCCAAAATTAAGGTATAAAAATGTTATGCATCCAGTAATACAGTAAAAATATAATTATAAATACGAACGTAGAAATAAAAAAAGTGTGAGCTTTATACCACACAACTGAAGAAAAACTTAATTACAGTAATTAAAAATTGGCAAGTGAATAATAAGTAGAGTATTGGACCTAGTATGCTGCCCTGTGAAACTCCTGATTCTATAGGACAGAGATCATATAGTGCGTCGAAGTGGCACTGTAGGAGGAATGCCTACCAGTGATTATATACATAGTATTATTCCAGAATACCACAAAGTTTTTTCTATTGTAATAGATTTCAGTAACAGAAACTCACATTCAAGACTTTTTTTATTGCTATAATATTCATTTTAGCATACACACTTACCACCACACCACATTGCATAATCAATAGCAAATAGTAAACGATTATTCATTAAAAGTTGTTGTCACTGTCAGTAAGTGTATAACCATGCTTGGAAGTCTAAAGCTGTTAGTCTTTACTGTTTCGAAACACCTTATGTAGAGGATACGACGAAGGATGGTCCAATATGTACGACAAAAACAAAGAAAGCTGATGTAATGTGCACTGAGAAGCAGACTGAAGATGTACAGACTGTGAAAATCTTGGATATACATGGCTGCAAATATTTTAGGCAATTTGTGTCCAATGAATTGAGTCACTGATTCATACCACGCTCTTCTGGTATTGCGTCACAATACGTACACTAGTAAATCTTTTAAAGTTATTATCTTAGGGGGAAAACCGAACGTCTATTTTAAAAGGCAAACAATTTTTTAATGATACCTACTGCTGTTTTTTTATAAGGTAACAAGCAATTGGTCTGAGTTTTTTGATGACTACCGATACCCATATAGTTAGTAACTTATGGCGAGTTAGTTAGTAACTTATGGTGTAATAGACTTGATAGGTGTGATAGAATAGAATATATAGGTATAATAGACATAATAATTATTGTTATATAGTTTTTTTTTTATAGTTTAGGGGGGAAACAATAAAGTTCGGCGCCATTTCTGTCACACACAATTTTTTGAAGTTTATTCTTTACTTCAGAAACATGTTCGTTCTTAAGGAGTAAATTCCAGTCGCATGATAGACCAGCTACACGAATATGTTTTTGGTACCTTTTCCAGTTCGAATCAAATTGGCCCACAACAAATACTTTGACATTATTCATTAGAAAACGTTTATATAACACGTTTTACTTCATATATTGAGGACTAATATAATGTATAAGTACAAGTGAAAACACACGACTCCACGAGAGTAAATAGAGGTCTCGTCGGAGGCACATATATAAAAACATTCATAAGGCAGATCCTTAAGGAAGGGCGGCCGCGCTCATCCCAGCAACTTACAAAATCTTTTTAAAAGACTTTCTAAGAGGCGCCAAGACATTAAACTCACGCGGCCGCGTTATATCTACAGATTACACAAGAGATCACATTTTATTAAACGATTAAAACATATTTAAGCGAAGAGCATTAACAAATGATAATACAAACAAACCGCGATAAAATCATAAGTAGTTTTATTGTATAGTATATATTTTCTCGGCCGCCTGTACACTGCAGCTCGATACCTAATATTCAGGTTTTAGAATTGCGCTCTGCAAGGACGCAATAGCTGCATTAGATACTACACCAGGTTTTTATTGTCCACAGTTATTTATTTACAATTATCACTCTTGTCAACTTTACTGTGAAGTAATGCCATTATTTAATGTTTAGGTTTATGAAATTATTATTATCTTGAACAACATTGTATTTCATGCTTTTTTTATGGTATAGGTGGGCAAACAAGCAGCTGGAGCCATTTTCATGACTATTGACGCCCATAGACATCCGCATATAGGCTATACAGAGGCGCTGCCATCCTTTCGCCTCTCACCCCCATGGGCTACTGGCTATTTACAAACCGCACAAAATGCAACAATATAGTTGTCACTTTATGCAGATCTCGTGTAAGCGAGAGGTACCTGAGACACAACCGGGGCGTGATGGCCCAATTAGGCTGCATGCAAGCATGCAGTGTGGCACAACCTCTTACTAATTGCTGCAGGGCATGCGTCTTTTCTAAATACTATGAACAACTATTGGGGCGAGTTCTTCATAGGTTTGAGAGGCGAGCCGTTAACAAATGCCCAAAGTTCAGTGAGGGTTGGCGATAAAAAATATTTGTTGGCCGATTCTCAGGCCTACCCGATATGCACACAAAATTTAATGACAATACTGTTAAATTTTAATTTGACAGAATTACTTTATGTATTTTTCGAAATATATATTTATTTTGATTGTTTGTATTTATGTTTTGATAATGTGTTATATGTTCTTTGTATGCCATAAAATAAAATGGCAAATGTGCTGGACAAAATATCATTATATCATCTGTATGTACCGCATTTTTGCAAAATAAATAATTTTTAATTTTTAAGCTATTCCATTGAGATAATTCAACAATTCATTTTCAAATAAAAGTAAAACAGAAAATACTTTATATAATATGCCACAATATCTTTTCCTAGGTCATTCAAATTGATCGAATCAAAATAAACAATTGAATAGTATGGCTACTTGAAAATAATAGGCAACGATTTCACTGTATTTATATTCATTGTGGGCAAATAAAGAATATTTTCTTTCTTTCTTTCTTTCTTTCTTATCCTTTTAAGTCTTAATAAAATGTATCATTATGTTAAATTTGATTAATTGTGTTTAAATTTTATAAAATAGCGAAGTAATAATTATGAGGAAAACCGGAGTAAAGTAAAAGAAAACAACTGTTTTAAATTTTCGATATCGTGAGATTCTCTCACTGCAGCACGGAGGACAAACCACTGTTTGGTGGTCCTACTATCATCACTATAAATATCACTGACTATGAGTACCACGCTATAAGTGGCCAATAACACCCGCTGTAGTTTTAGCTAGGACCTCTCCTATATCTCTTATATCCGATGTCTGCCTGTAGATCCGGTAATGTAGGAGAATCACATTACATATCTACGCTACGCTACCCAGGAGCCCGGGTGGCACATATTATGATTATGTACATGTGTGCTGTGCGGCACGTCGAGTTTTTGCATGTGTGTGTGACCCATTGAAAACAGTTCATTTGTATGAAGATAAACTACCCGTATACCCTGATAGAATACAAAATAGTGAGAAGTAGTGCCACACAGTAAGAGGTAGTGCCACACTGCATGCTTGCATATAGCAGAATATTTCTTACGAACAACAATGGCACAAACCACTTACAATCAGCACTCTTCTTCAAATTCTCCTCTCTTGATATTACGACCCGACGACGATCATTAAATATGTTACCTTATAGTATGCCTTAACACACAAACGCTCTTTAAAAACTTTTTTAAATTTATTAATCGAAAGTTTTTGGACGTTTTCGGTATAGACACTGTGCTATATAGGTACTGTACTTACCTACTTGATGAGATTATAATGAGTATCAAAGTATTCATACGTTCTTTATAAGATCCGTCTAAAGTTGACCGTATCGCGTATATTTGTTGTTATTATTTTATAAATAATAATAAAATTTGTCTCGTCTCTATGTAGAGATCCATTTTCGCGTCATCTAGTTTCAAATAATGAAGAGTAAAAGTAAATTAGTTTCACGCAAAACCGCGCGACATGATATTAGCTGTGCCCGCGGTTACTCTCACATATATTTAAAATGAGCAATTTATTTGTCGGGATAAATTATTGCAGTTCACGTCTATGTCAAATTTTTTAATAATTTAAATTAAATTCTGAGACAACAGAGGTAGCAACCTCTAGCTCTAATTTAATACGCTCATCTCTGATTGATTTAGCAGTAAAATCAAATGATCAATATAACACATGTTACACAAAAAATAAGAAATATAAGAATTTAAATGTAAATTGTATTACCATTTCGACTGGAATTTATCTGAAATTGTTGTGCATTTAAATGATGCCTTTTTAAGGTTCCATAGCCAGATGGAAAAAACGGAACCCTTATAGATTCGTAATGGCTGTCTGTCCGTCCGTCCGTCTGTCAGTATGTCACAGTTATTTTTTTCCGTTTTATTCGGTTTAGGGTGCGATATGTTTACGCCCAAAAATCTGTAGTATATTATTATACTAGCTCCGCCCCACGGTTTCACCCGCTTAAATTTCGATATCGTGGAAAATCATCCCATGGTATGCCATAGCAACATTTTTTCGGGATAAAAACTATCCTATGTGTTAATCGAACTCTCTATGTGTGTGCCAAGACGCGAATGCGTAACCGTGGGAGGCAGTACTATTGGAAAATATTTCAAAATTATAGCATAAGTAGGTACTTATATAGTACCTTTGCATTTCTAGACAGTAAGTTTATAATTTATGTATTTAATGTATTCATATTATGTGAATACATTAAATGCATAAATTATAATCTTACTACATACCTATAATTATTAAATAAATAAATTAAAACAAGTTATTCTTTCAAAATCGTAGCTTCTGCAACAGCACAGCTGTCCCTTTACGGCGGTGTCGGGTAAACGAGAGGTACCTCCCCGGTCGTGCCGGCGCAGTTCGCTTTTAATGTAGCTGATAGGATGTAGCTCTGCAGTGAAGTGAGGGGGCGCATCTCATACCCGGCGTCCGCCAGAGGACTGGTAATCTTTGAATTGAGAATAGGGGCCCTCTTATGGTTAAAAAACGTTCTTAGGGCCCTTAGGCCTTACGGGACCCAGGGCTGCAGAATCCCCCACCTGGATCCATAAAACTTTCACCGAAGTTTGTTATAAACCAAAATCTGCTCGCAAGTACAAAGTGGAAAATAACAACAAGTACTTACTCGGCGGATTAGATTGTTTCAACACAGAAACCTTCGTGGGCTAATGATAACAACATTGCTAAAGATCATCACATGATCAAATGCATAGTTTGAGATTCTGTAAAGGACATACAGACAAAATACAAACATTCATTTTTATATAAATACCTAGTATCGGTACAGAATATATATCATGACAGATGTGTACTATCAAACATTGATATGCAATTGACAGCAGCGCCACAATTTCGAAGTTTCTGATGCTTTACACTGATCATCATGGTTGGATTGAGATGATTATTGTTTGGTTATAGAACTTCGTGATTGTAAAACAGAAATACTTATGTGGAAAATTCGCGTTAACTTCTTCTATTGGTGTTTATGTTTCTTATACATAACTAAGTAAAACTAGACCAAAGCACTTAGATCAAAAACAGAGATTATAGCCCGAGAAAGTTTGGTGAAGATCATCGAAACATAGACCAATCAAATTGCTGTATACTAGTGTGATTGCTGACCTTAATAAAGTTGTTTAAACTGAAAAGCCTACTTCATTAGATGTCTAGTCTGGGTAGTAGCTACATAGTTTAAGATTACACTTAAATAATAAATTAAGGCAGTATTGGAAGGCAGTTAACACCAATGAGGTATGTATTCACATAGTAAACTACAAGTTGTCTCGATGAGAACTATATTTAAATTGCGACAAGTTTGAATAGTTATAAAAGTAAACTTTTAGCTAAAAAAGTATACTAGTAGCTACTAACGCTCTGAATATAGCGTAAAAAAACGTGCATATCCATTTTTTTTAAGTATTTGTAATTCAAAGAATTTGCCATACTTCTTCTTCTTAGGCAGATTATTATTTAAGGCTTCAATACGCGTTCTAAACAACCAGAAGTAAATTTTATTTCAAAAATACTACGAATATACAAAGGTTCGTAATTCAGCCTCAATGATTGCACAGAACAAATATAATTTCACTTAATATTCTGTACTTTTCACTTTATATTTTTTGCCTAAAACTATTTAAAAACCAACTTTCAGTTCACTAAAGTGTAGT
This sequence comes from Calycopis cecrops, assembly GCA_001625245.1. Taxonomy (NCBI): domain Eukaryota; kingdom Metazoa; phylum Arthropoda; class Insecta; order Lepidoptera; family Lycaenidae; genus Calycopis; species Calycopis cecrops. The sequence continues at coordinate 43,783 of LUGF01050210.1, forward strand.
TAAATCACGTTGTGCGGTTTCTAAGGGACCACTTGTATAAGAATATCTTCCTGTCACTAACTTGATAACCTTAACGAGTATAAGAACCTATTAATCAATAATGACGAATAAATGCAAAAATAAAGTGAACATGTACAATGTTCTTGGTACGTAACTAAAACGAGAATTACTTTTTTTTAAATTGATAACACAACATTCATTTTCTTTATTTCTTGCATAATTTTCTCTATATTTATTTGTCTATCCATAATTTATATCTTTATATTATTATTAAGTGACAAATTTTGATATTCAAATCATTAATATCAATAGAAAATTTATTTCAAAACAATCTGTTTCGCCCTGCTGTTGTCACGTGCAAAGTGGTGCAGGATAACCTTTCTGTAGGAACTAACTCGCTGACACCAGAAGATTGTTAGCTGCCGTGTCTTTTGTGGGAGTTTGGTTTTATCACTTTTATTGTATGCTGTGAATCCTAAACATTGCCAGACCATTATCACAGCACGCTACCCATCCGACAACGTTGCATAAATGCATTTCCCCACGATGTCAAAAAATACTTTAATTATCTTTTGCACAAAGGTTTTCAAAGAGCACAAAGATAACAATGTCGCACAACTTTCACCTTAATATGGCCTACTGTCTCACAACAGTTATAAAAATAATATCTTAAAGAATAAACAGTTGTATTATATATTAAATAAACAAAAAGGCAACAGAAAATTGTGATTACACAACCAGATCATAACAGTTTTCGGTCCGACCCGGGATTCGAACCCGGGATCTCACGTCTGTGGTTGAACACGCTTACCACTAGACCACGAGGCAGGCAAATCATCATAGAACCACGCCGGTTGTGAAGGCACAACAAGCGTTTGTGTGGTAAGGCATACTGTAAGGTAACAGATTTTATGACAGATACCACATCTTGGAATTAGTACCCTCCTCCCTAGCTGCTTCTGTGCCATAATTATTGTAAATTCAGAAATTGTATTGTATCATTTATTATGCAAATGTATTTGTATTTTTATATTTGTTACTTTTACACCTGATCACAACATGAGTCCCGCTGAGTTTGTTTCGCCGGTTCTTCTCAGGACAGGGCTAGGGTTGAACCGGTGGCAGATTTTATTGTTGACGTTCAAAAAGTAGTTTCTGTAATTCTATTTTGAATAAAAACTTTTTCATTTCATCTCATTTCACAATAAGACACAACCTTCAAACTAAACCCGGTATTGACCGGTAGAGAACTTATTGAAGTTCTCTCTCCGGAGGTGTGATAACGCGGGCTGGGATCTGCCTTCTAGCGAACAAGAGGGAACACCTGGTGGTTACTCACCCACCACCGCTGCTCCTACCCACCTCTCGGTATACGGAGCTAATCGCGGCAGATGCACGACGGTTTGCTCACCGGCTCTGTTCCCCAACGTGCTATTCTTGACTCCCTACAAATGTTAAGTGCCCTCTCGATAACCCCTCCCTTCCTGGGACCTGACGTCACATTACCCCCTTAGTAGTACATTATTTTTTTTTTTTATACGGTATAGAGGGACAAACGAGCAGTCGGAGCCATTTTCATGACTACCGACGCCCATAGACGTCCGCATAGAGGCTATGCGAATGCGCTGCCCTCCTTTCTTCCCCCACCTCCATGGGCCACGGACTACTTACACACCGCACGAAACGCGACAGCACATGCTTTACGCCGGTGTCGTGTAAGTGAGAGGTACCTCCCCGGTCGTGCCGCCCCAATTCGGCTGCATGCAAGCATGAGTGTGGCCAGTGTAATTCTAAATTAATTACGATGCACGTATCCATCAATTGCAGAATTAATAATGTAGTGATTCTAATTATCTGTTTACATTTATCTGCATTATAAATTAGTTTATTATGAAACTAACAGTAAATTTTGGTTAATAGCAGCAATGTTACCTATAATTTCATAATTATTGATGCAGATATAGTCGTTATATCCAAAACAAGACTCCCCAAATTCTGGACCAATCCCACAGGTCATTTCAATAACAAAAATTAAATTAATTATATTACGTCCCTCGTATGATTTTGGGCCATACACCAAAAGTCGTACGTTGCGACGTCATCCACTGTTTAAGCCAATGCAAGTGCCGCGTTACGCGTAGACCGTAGTCACTGGTGGGGTCAGTAGGGATGTTCATGTAAAAAAAATATCGATATTTTTTTCGATATAATATATCGTATCGTTATATCGATACTTTGCGATATATCGTCCAAATATATCGATATTTTCGGTCCCGCAGTGGGAGCTCGGGTACCAGGGCCCTAGCGGCGGCGAGGAGGTCCGACGCGCGCGTGTCGCGGCAGACGTCGCCGCGCCCGGACGACGACATCCCCGTGTTCGA
>LUGF01050211.1:10372-38102 GCA_001625245.1 Calycopis cecrops
GTCACGGGTGGACTTAGATAACTATATTATTATAAATCTCTGGATACTTTTAATAATTTGTGACAACAAGAAAATTATTCTGTTCTGTCATTCCATCCGTGACCATGGGCACTGTAAAGATTCTCAAACGTGGGGATTGATGTTGTTGGTCAAAATTAAGTTCAGCAAAAATTCATGAACAGCTGGTTTCACAAGTCATTATTATATGATATTATATAATGATGAAACCTATTTACTTCTCCTACTAAACTATTTGCAAGTTAAATACCTAATCGGGGTAGATATTAAAGTCTACATACTATTAAAGTCTAAAGTTAGCCTAAAAATAATTATGTTAATATGTTGGCTACACTATCTTAAATACATCCTACGTGGCACAAAAAAATATCATGGTTGTACGAGGCACAAAAAAATATCATGTTGTGTCCTTGTTGGTGATATCATAACCATAAACTTAGCGTAAAACCATAAACTTAGAGTTTTTGTCATTTTTGTTTCTCTTTTATGCATTTTTTCCGAGTTTTAAATTTAAGTTTACAGATAGTATGATTTTTTTTAAATTGTTTTTTCTTCTTACATGTTTTTTGTTTTATTGTGAAAACAGCCGTTATATCTGCGTTAAACTCTTTTATTTACAATAAGTTTGCGATCCGTTTATATTTCAAGAAGTTTATAAAGGACCCGGAAGCCGAGAAAGTTGCTTAAGAATGCCTTACTTTTGCTATGATAAATGTCAAAGTGTAGTTTCGAATACGGTTCCGTTGGCAAATGCGAGGGAAACTTTAAAAGTCGTTAACATTAGTTATCTGCTTCTGTTCTTTGATTCTGTTTATCTGCATAATGGTTACGCAATTTACGTCTCAAAAACGATGGTTTGCAACTTTAAAAAATACTAATTACATACCCATAAGAATATGAGTGAGTGATATTTTTACTTCCCATGCATTAAATAAATAAATAAATAAATAAATAAACGTTTATTTTGCTAATTAACACACATAACAAAAACATTTAACATTAGGCATAGAGTCTAAATTGAGTCACCATTCATAGCCTTACTTGGCTTACAAATAAAATTCAATTATGAAAGTTATTAAGTTCGTATAATTTGTGAGTTGCATACAAAGTTAGATATAATATCTGTGGACTTATTATACAATGTTAGCTTAGGTGCGTGCCAAGTCGTCCCAAAAGAAGCTGCCACCTTGTCATGGTGAGGGGGATTGTGTGCCTCTGTGATCCCTAAGGCTATGCCTAACAGGGCTACCCATACCGGATCGGCTTGGAGAGAGAGGGATGGCTGTAATAAATCCGGGACCCTCCAATTATAGCGGCTGAAGACACCCGCAGGGGTTTATTCGGTAGGGGCAACCCAGTTGTCGAGCCCGCAGCCGGTTGAGCCACCCTGGGTAGCGTGCGTAAAGGCGACCAAAAAAAAAGTATCTTATTATATTTAGTTTACCACAATAGGTTACTATGAGATCAAGATGTCATTCAATATATAATATTAAAACCGGTAACTGTGTAACCGAAATCTGTAATTTGACACACAAGTCTCTAATAGACGACGTCGAATAGTGCTGAGTCGAGGCGCGGAAACTTGTTTAGGTGATCGAAAACCTTTAAATTGGAAAATAGAGATGAATATTCTGCTTAAGGTGAATGGCATTACGCCTAGCGACGTATACACTCAGCAGCAACGTAAATTGATTATTTATCGGTCAGCAATTTAGAACAAAACTTTTTTATGTTTTGCATAGAAATTCATTTGCATGCCATTGGTTCGGGGTATTAAGCGATGTGGTGTATGAAACTCCGGATAGACTCAATGCCTATTACAAGCCTGCGACTGCCACCGGCGGCCGGTACCGGCTACTGCGCCTGATTCATCTACGGTCGAGTCGGACTGCCGCTGCCGGCTCATCGGAATGTAAGAACGAGAAAATAAAGAGTGTCCGCGCAAACACTTGGGCGCTTTTATATTTCCAGCATCTGTAGAGAGATGGTTGCTGTATTCGAAATTCCGTAAAGATGACATATATACACAATAAGTTAAAGTCGTTACAAAGAGTTTACATCAACATTTGCGATGGTAGTTGTTTGACTTCAGCGGAATAATTCATACTTAATGTCGTACCGTGTGCCCGCATGCCGGTAACTTTTCAGACCCGTACTGTTGTATGCACTATAATATCGTTGTGGTTGTTAAGAGCTCTGTTCCTGATAATGTATTCATTTTGTGTTATAAACATTGAACACATATAACACTACTATTTTTATTGTAGTAGGGGATAAACGAGACTACCGATGCCCTATACTCTATGTATTATTAATACAACATAAGACAAGCTAAAAGGCCTGATGAAAGGGTGCCTGTAACCGAGCTATGGTTACAGAAAATCACGACATTTATAAAATACTGCCATTTTGTCATCATCGAAACAACGCTAAAACCATCAGGGCCACGATAAGATTACTTGATCGGAGAATTATTGAGTCGAAATTATTAATATTTTCTGGTAGAGGGTCGAACGTACGAAATTTATAGCGGTCGGGTAAATTTAGAGGACGCTTGTATTTTATGAGTATTTAGAGTTGAAGTGCTTCAGATATTTGTAGATATCATTCTGATATTATTACAAGCCCGCTACTTGATTCCCTTCAGTTTATCGAATGCTCTGCTATTATTTATCGCCTATTTCATCATTATCCTCGTCGTCGTTAGGCTTTATCAATCTATTGGACATAGGCCGTTTTCAATGAATGCTAAAATGTCAAATCTGCTTCTTTCTTTGTCTAATTTTTTTATTATTATAGGACAATAATAAGATGAAGGTGCTGAATTTTAAATCAGTTACAATTTACTTTTAACTTCTATCGTATCAAGGTGTTAAAATTAATACAATAGACTTAATTCGCCGTATTTATTAGTAAAAATTATACAGACACGACTTGTATCTTCATGAAAAGCTTATTCATTCATCAATGACTGCTACACAACAGCGAAACCTCTGTTATGGATATACGGATGTCTATGGGTTTTGGTAATATTTTAATTGATCAGAACTGCTATTTGTCAGCTACGCATTTTTTTTATTCAATATTATATATTAGGGGTTTTAGGTGGTACATTAAAGTTTTATTATTTTATTAAAAGAATGATTGAGAAGTAAATAGTCGATGCTTTAACTCCTTGATTACTTTTATAGACTCTACAACACTTATTTGAAAACTATAGAAGAAAATGTGTTTTGTGTCTTTTCTGTGATAAAACACGTATTCTACTAATATTATAAATGCAAAAGTTTGTAAGTTTCTTACGCAAAAACTGCTGAACCATTTTTCATGACATTTGGCACATATATTATAATTTAGATTAATACTGGAAAAAATGTTCCTATGGGATGTCATGGGATGATTTTCTATTTTCCACGGGATCGAAATTTACGCGGGTGAAACCGCGTGTCGCTACTGGTACTACATAAATCCAGCCGATATGTGTTTTAATGATGCTATAGGTTGTATTTATACATTTAAAAAGAATTAAATTAATGTGAAATCGTAACAAATATGGCACTACCTCTTATTAAAGTTACTTATCTATGTAAATAATTTACCTATATTAATAATAATTAGTCCATATAGTATGAAGCGGCCCAACGTTACACCTCGTTTGTTTTCCCACAACGTGCGGCTTTTAATGCTCTAATTCATAATTAAAAGTCATTTTTGATTTAATTTCATAATTAATGTTAATGCATACTCATATTATATTCGGGCTATTAAGTATTTTACATACCTATAATTTAAAAAAAGTGGATGGAATCGCACCAAATGTGCTGCGTAGATGTACCCCTGAGTTGACACCTGTCTTAACGTGTCTTTTACGGTACTCCTATTCTATTGGCATCGTTCCAAGGAACTGGAAAACAACTCTTGTGCACTCGATCCCATAAAAAGGAGACCGCTCGGCCCGTCCAACTATCGAGGGGTTAGAGCGAGAGCCTGCCTTATACTGTCCGCTATGCTGTCGCCATTCCCTCGGTTTGTAAGATTCTGAGGGCCGGGAAAAAGAAATGAAAAGAGATAACCCAATTGCATAGCAATTTACATGTCTTTGAGGGTAACTAGATCTTAGTCATCATCTAAATATTTAAATACTAGTTTGCTTTAAGAGTTGTTTGGATTTATTTGCAACTTGTCAACTAGTAAGAAATCTTTATCTTTAAATTTAAGCTGGATCCGTCGAGTAGTTGCGGTTGTGTCCTGATCATTCTAGTCAATCAGTGAGTCCAGGACACGCCACATGGTATTTTTTAACGTTAAGGGTTATGTGTTTAGCTGTCTGTTGCATGCATGTTTTTAAATTGGCCAAACGAGTAATTTAACATTAATGAATCACAATTCAATCGAATCGTTTCGATCTCGCGAGTGTCAACGAAGATGAAAAAGAACGAAGATAAAAATCGAAATTCAAAATGGCGTCCATGGAACTCTATATAATAATGCGTTTTTTGTTTTTAAAATTATAGATACATCAAAACTTTAATTATAAAGATCATGATTCTCACAATTATCGCACAATATATGTAAATATTACTATAGCTTTTAGCAAAAAAATATCTCATAAAATTATATGGCACTATAAGTCGTGGTGCGCAAACATCGTCACGGTGACTTAAGTATTTAAGCTAAGGCTGTATACGAGGCGTCTTTAGCTCTGTTACATATTTCGAGAAGCCAAGGCAATGTGCGATGGCGGCTTGGTTCTTAGCCAAACTAACAAGCTGAAGACTTAGCGTTGTGTATCACATGCTCTGGCCAGTCCACATTTAATTGCGCGTTAATATATATTGTGAGAACAAAAATTCTTATATATTTTGTGATTTTGTAGGAGTCTATACCGCTTTTGGAGGCCTGATTTAAACTGTCTACACCAGCAACATTGTTACAATCAGGCCGCCGCGCTGGACTTGCCATGTTCATGCCGGCAGCCCGCCCCGGCGGCTTCGGTTTGTAGACAGCATTACTAAATGCCTTTAGCTTGTCATTTATTATTAGCGCACAAAGAAGCACTTTGTGGAATCAGCTGCCATTCTCGGTATTTCTGTACTGAACGAAAAGAAACGTAGGTACTTAAAAAAAGTCCCCGGACGGGCTGACGACGCATTGGCAATGGCTATTGCGTTGCGGATGTTTGTGGGCACGAGCTGCAAGAGGTAGTGTCATTCTGAATTGCAGCTGCCGAATTCAACTAATTCAGCAGTTGCAGCAGCATCAAGAAAGGACGTAGGGGGAGTGATATGTCTGCATAACAATTACGCAGATGTCAAATGTATCGGTAGCTAATATTGTAATATAAAAGGCATTACATTTCATTATTTTACCTGAATATAACGAAACCTACTATATGGCGCGCATATGATGCGTCTCATATATACACGTATATACAAATTGATTACGTTAAAATTGTGAAACATAATATTATATACATAGACATTTCTTTTTTATTTACAAAAAAAATTGATTAGATACCCAATCAAACTGTATTCAAAGTCATTGATTTTTAAGGTACCTCAAAATAAAAAACGGAACCCTTATAGAATCACTTTGTTGTCCGTCTGTCTGTACGTCTATTACGACCTTTTTATCGGAACGCGTGAAAGTTGCGTTTAATGACTTATTTATTTATTTATTAATTTTACGCTGTGTAAAGTTTGCCTAGATAATATCTAACTTTTGTAATTCTCTGTATATTTAAAACTATTGAACTAATTGGGTTAGGTACTAGACAACGGAAAAATATTTAATGTTTTGTAAATTTAAGAAATTGTATATATTTAAGTTCTTGATTATACAAATACATACAATACATAGATAAACATCCATGACCTAAGCGGGACTCGAACCCGCAACGCCCGGCGCAACACGCTCCGCTTATCCGAGCTATTTTACTACAGCGCCAGTGGGTCTTCTTTCCATAATGGGAAGTTGTATTTATTCAATTTCCATTGCATCAGGTAAATAAAAACATTTTTTTTACTTTATAAGTACAGTATTTAAATGAATGCACTTGATATGTTCTTACATTTAAATTTTATTCCCTTTGACATTATTCAAGTAGCTTCTCTTTACATGTTTATTCGACTTGCATCAGAAAAGTTGCGTCGAGGACATGTCTAGCACATCTGAGATTTAAATATATTCTGTCAAAATGTTCCTCTTAACCTTAATTAATTTTATAAGGAGGCAAATTTTTTTGTTTGTTTGTATGGAATATAAAACATTATTACTGGGCTGATTTTAACCATTCTTACACTAGTAGAAAACTAGACTACCACGAAGTAACATAGGCTACTAAATTGTGATATAAGACACTATAGTACTAAATTATTATAACAGTAGATGAAAGAAAGACTTAAAGCTCCTACTTTGTCAAAATATGTGTGAGATAATATTGAAAATATTAAACAAAAACCACCTGTACACTGGATGAAGAAGAATGTTCGGCCAAGAAAAGGCAGTATTGCGGCCTTTGCAAAAGTAGAAAGTAATACTCAGAGTAAATAATGTCAAATACATATGTCTTGCGTCAAATGCAAAAAATGAATTTGCGGAAAGCACTAAAATAAAAAACTCTAAACAAAATTTTCACCCTTAGCTTAATAATTACTTATTTCTAAGACTGTTCCTACTTGAAAACTTTATAAACGTTATTTTTAAAATAATATTAGTTTGTCAGAGATTGGCAGAGGACAGGGACATTTGGAAAGGACTCCACTGACAAGAGCTGCGCTCTTAAGAATTAGTAGTAAGTAGGTAGTAGCACATGAGTACTCTTTACTCTGTGGTAGTAGTGTAAGAAAATATATATATGTATAGACTACCGATGCCCACTAACATTCGCATAGAGGCTATACAGATGCGCTGCCCTCCTTTCTCCTCCCACCTCCATGGACAACCGGCTACTTACACACCGCACGAAACGCGACAGCACAGCTGTCACTTTACGCCAGTCTCGTGTAAGCGAGAGGTACCTCCCCGGTCGTGCCGGCCCAATGCGACTGCATGCAAGCATGCAGTGTGGCACTGACACCTCTTACCAACCTATAATACAGTGCGGTGTTTTAAATTTTTACGTTTTTTATTTTTTATGTTTCTCTAATACATCGATTTATTTTATGTTCCCCAAAGTTAATGATGCATCTTTTATGAAACAAAATATAGACTTACTTGAGGAGCCGTAAATCTATACATATTATAAAAGGATTCTCCAGGCCGCGTCTTTCTGTCCTCCTGTCTGTCTGAACGCGATAAACTCGTAAACTACCGAACGGATTTTTATGCTCTTTTCAACAATAGAAGGAGGGATCATTAAGGAAGGTTAAAGTTTATAGAAGGTATAATTAATATTATGCTTTTATGTAGATTAGCAAGAAATACATCGTTAAATCTTAAAATATGTCGCAAAAAATCTCGCCAACTAGGAGCTTTCTATGGTTAAAGGGATTTAGTCGGTATTGCATTAAATGTCGAGTCCAACATAATATGTAGATCTACGGGTCACCCGGGCTCCTAGGTATCACAAGTAAATATATTCCCCTGCATCAAAAAAATATAATCATTAGCCGCGCTGATCCCGGTGAGGTGAGGTATCATCATCATCAGTAACCAAATAACTCGGATTACTTATTCGACCTCCTGTGCTGTAAAATTAGAAATACACAGTTAGGTTAGGCCACATTCTTGTTTTGGGTCTTTTTTTTCGTATTTCGTACTACAGCAGGATATACAATAAAAAACTATATTGTTGAATGACAAACACTAATCTAATTCTTTATTTTTGTATCCGAAATATTACGAACCTAAATATCAGAATTTTTGTACGGCCGCTACTGCAGCGTCGAAATGTTTGCCATCTGGATCGTATTTGGCCTTAAACTTTTTATATTCATCGGGTAACTGTTTCTTCAACCCGTAGACGAAAACTTTAAACATATGTCTTTCTCTGTCATTACATTCCCGACAGCCATCATTTACAATTTCCATGAAATGCTCTGAAAATAAAAATGAAACGTATAAACTAGTTAACTGCTATACAACTATCCTACAGTTAAAACCTAAAATTAAAACAAGGTTATGTGACCGATATAGCTAACTAGTTGCACCTTGCGCGCGTTACTACGCCACCAACACATAATTTAGCATGAACAGAAATATATAAAATTCATTGGAATGACAGTGGCGCCATCTGTCCAAAATTTTTGGTCGTAACAATTTAGGAACCTTTGTGGGCGCATTAGAACAACTTTACTGAAGATCATCATTACCAAATGTACAGTTTATGATTCTAGAAAGAACGTACAGACAAACATTATTTTATGCCACCTAATAGATCAATTGTATTTTAAGCATTCAGGCATTCAGGAAGCCATCGAAATATCCTTTTTCTTTCCCCGCCCCTGTGGGTGCCTTCAGCCGCTATAATTGAAGGGCCCCGCATCTACAAGAAACAGGGTCCCTCCAGCGACAGGCTAGGCTTGGTGAAAAGGCCAGACTTCTCCTCTTTGGGGACTGTTGGGGTACCTTTGAACAGTTCCTACTCCAACGTTGGATCTGCTGATTCAGAGGGACCGGTTGATGGACCTCAGATAAGCTACTCTTAATCTGTTCTCTCCCCTCACTCCTGTCTGGTATGGGTGAGCCTGTCCAGCATAGCCTTGGGGATCATAGAGACAAGCAAGACTCCCCATCATGTCAAGCACGTTATTCTGTGTAAATGTAGCATTCAAATGAAGAAAGAATTTTTAAAATCGGTCTAGTAGTTTCGGAACCTATTCGTTACATACATACAAATTTTACCTGTTTATAATATTAGTACAGATATATACATAGATAACAGACCTATATCATTAGTTCAGTCATAACTAAAGTATTGATTGACAAACATTTGGAGCAACATTTGCTCCATGAAAATTATTTTGGGCTTAGACCTGTTTGCCCACAGAGACGGCAATTTTGACTCGAGTAAACTGTGCAGTATTATATGACTAGAAAGACGCCAGTTTATGTATGCTACCTAGACCTATCAAAGGTTTTTGATCCAATGTGAAACTCGTGTACCAAATAAAGTAACATAAATAGTTGTAATGCATTTAAAAGAATTGTGTAGATGGGCAGGTCAAGACTCAGCACTATATGGGTTGGAATGTTGTGTGAGGCGGGGGGGATTGAGTTCTNGCTGCTGCTAGGGCTGCTGTTCCTGCAGCGCCTCAGCCAGGTTCGCGGAAGACAGGACTGACGATTTTTAAGACCATTATCAGGATTCGGTCCGATTCATTACTGGCTCGCCTGCGCGTGCACCTTCAATGATGCCGATTTAATTTAATGTGATTGTATTTAATTTCAATGCAATTGCTATGAAAAAGTTCTATAAAAAGAAAACAATACAAATGCAAAATTGATGAGATTTTTAGGATTCAGTGATCCATCCCCAAATGTATTTATTGAACCCTATTGCTAGGCCTCAACTGTATCTCATGAACTGTGATATGTAAACTGTTGAGTTTTACAGATCAAGGGGCTATCTGATGCTAATTGATTCGGATGATTTCTACGTGCAAAACCCTGCAAACAGACCTCGGGCCCCACTGATTTATTTCAGGGACGTTCTAGTAAAGCATGAAACGAAAATAGCAGATATACTCGTATATCTATACTATTGTCTTATCAAATAAAATAATAACTTGTCCTGACTGACTGACAGATTCATCATCGCCGAGCAAAAACTGTTATAGTCACAGTCATGAAATTTGGTGAGTAGGGTCCTTTTCGTCGTCACTCACTCACTAAGAAGAGAATTTTGGAAATTCTACCCCTAATGGGGTTGAAAGTTTGTATGGAAGACCGTATTTTTTTTAGTTAGAAACTTGAAACTTTATTTTTGGGCTACTTATTAAAAATAAGTAGATACTTATTTAAGTGTTTCTGGAAGTTCTACCCCTAAACGAGTGAAATAGGTGTTAAAAGTTTGTACGAAAGTCCTTATTAATGGGCTATTGATGAAAGTAAATAAATGTGTTTAAAATTAACTAGCTAATTAAATTAACTTTTTAGTATTTTTCATTTTTTTGTCTGTTTGTCTGTCCGTTTGCCTGTTTGTCTAGGCTAATCTCCGAAACTACTAGACGCATTCGAATGAAACTTTTTATGGTGTACAGATGCTAAGCCTGGTCAACATTTAGAATACTTTTTTACTGCGGGAATATCAGTCATTCCTGCGTAAAATACAGTAATTATACTTTACCGGACGGATTTAAACATTTAAAAGATACTCTCTGTGGTGTAATGATCTTATGAATTAAACTTGATGTGGTAATAAATATAATAAAACCGGCCAAGTGCGAGTCCGACTCGCACACCGAGGGTTCCGTATGAATGGGAAGAACATTTCAAACGTAATGCATGATTTTCAAGACCTTTTTCTCTAAAACGCGTGAAGGGATTAAGCTGAAGTTTTTGTCAAATACGAAGGTCAGTTACGTCTTGATGCCTTAAAAATCACACTTCTAAGTTAACGAAATAAAAAGTTATAGCCAATTATGCACAAATTTTGTATGAAAACGTACTTTGTTGAAAACCTAAAATAATCGGGTACTTCCCGTTGACCTGGAGTTGTAAAACTTGGCAAGAAGTAAGAACTTATAGCACATAATATATAGGAATAAATCTGAAAACTAGTAAATTATATGTAGATCATTGGAAAAATTATTATCAACTTATAACTAATTCGCCTGAAAAATTAGTTTAATTTTTTCAAAGCATCAAGACGTAACTGACCTTTGTATTTGACAAAAATTTCAGCTTAATCCCCTTCACGCGTTTTAGAGAAAAAGGTCTTGACAGACGTACAGACAGACGGACAACAAAGCGATCCTATAAGGGTTCGGTTTTTTCTTTTTGAGATACGGAACCCTAATAAAACAATAAAATCCGTGTGTCAGTAGGTACATTAAATACTTTTACGAAAAACTAATGGGGGGTGATGTTAAAATAGTTTTAGAACACTTCATTGCTTTTTATTTTTTTGTGTCTGCTCGTCCGTGTGTCTATTTGTCTTTTTGTCTATTTATCCTAATAAGTATATAATCTCCGAAACTATTGGACGGATTAAAACCAAACTAGCGCTGCAGGCCTGTTCATATTGACCTCAGAAGGAAAAACAACCAATATTGTATATAAAGAAATATTTTAAATTGTTTAACCATTAAGGACGAAATTTCGGCGCACTGCAAGCAAACAATAACAAATCACTTTGATTATAATAGAACCAAGTCGCGGGCGCCAGCTAGTTTTGAGCATAATAAAAATCATTACAAACTTGTACTTGTTTGTATGAGTTTATCTTATACTAAATGTATATCAGGAACCGCAACTGTATGTTTGTCTATTGACATAAGTGTTAATGCAAGTCCGAATAGTGCTTGGCAGATATATTTTCCTATTGCATTAATTTTCGGAGGCCTATGGAGCTGGAAGGAGATAGGAGGGCAGCGCATCTGTGTAGTTACTATACGGATGTCTATGGGCGTCGGTAGTCATAAAAATGACTCTGACTGCTCGTTTGTCCCTCTATACGATAAAAAAAATCTATTCTAATGCTTCGCAATCTAGTTCCAGTGCCATTCCTATAATTACTATTGAGTAAACTAAAATTAGACTTCCACTTACTTTTATAACCCAAATTTTGTTCACTGCAGGGTCCTTTATCGAGAAAGCAGAATAAGTTTGCTCGCAGTGTCGGAACGTCTTCAATTACATTTTCAATATTCAGATTGTCGTCCACATCGGTGTACGCTGCTGCCATGGCACACGCTGCCAGAAGTACGATCACTTTCATCATTGTAGCTACATTGACATTAGAGGATTTTAATCTATATCTAATATATAAAATTCTCGTGTCACAGTTTTCGTTGCCATACTCCTCCGAAACGGCTTGACCGATTCTCATGAAATTTTGTGAGCATATTGAGTAGGTCTGAGAATCGGCCAACATCTATTTTTCATCCCGATATTCCCACGGGATCGAAAGTTACGCGGGTGAAACCGCGGGGCGCAGCTAGTAAGTACATATATAAAACACTTCGTTGCTGAGTGATTAACAAACAACGTACAAAGGGAACTACAGTGACTAGAAACTTGAAATTTGGCACACAGGTTCCTTTTTACGATGTTATTGAGCAATAAAAAAGAATTTTTAGAATTATTAATATTCAAATTAAACGCGGGTGACACCGCAGGGCACAACTAGTTACCTATAATCCCGTTATTGGCATGATATCCCTGATAAACAAAAACAGGTAGTAGTATAAAAAATCACATAGGTTTTAGGGAAAATTTAAATATTAACGTTAAATATCTTTGAAATATTAACGTAAAATAATAAATTATAAAATTATATATATAGGTAATTATATGAAATTAATTAGCGTAGTTACGCTACGTGCCCGAGGACGAATATGTTGAATTAATAATATAACATAATATTAATTAATATTTATTTGTATACCTATTAGCGTTCTGCACTTCTCTTACACATAAACCACAAGACGTGTTGTGCCAAATTTCACACTCCTACGGCAGCGCAATTTTTGTAAAATGTACCCGAAGTTTTTGCTTTACGTATAAATATATAGATGACACAAGAAATGTATCAATGAAAACGTCAGTAAATAAAACATCAGTATCGATGAAAATAAATTACCTTGTTATTTATTTTGGACTAGGTAAATATCAACTTCACCTTTGAAATATATTACGTTTATGCAACAATTTGCGAATTTATTTGCTTTTATATGCAATCATTAGTGCAAAAATTCCATGTATTTATGAATTTACTTTACAAACTCAATTAACATAAATTATCTCTTAAATTTAGAAATACTCCAACAACGACGATATAAATTATCTTCTTTTAATGCACATTTCTATGTATCGTGTTCTATGTATGCTCAATGCGCATTAATTTTTAAATGTAGCTACATAATATTACGTCAGATAAATAAATTCTCTGGCTTAAAATATTAAATCACTAGCTTCCGCCCGCGGCTTCGCCCGCGTGGATTTCAGACTTCAAAAATGGTGTTGTTATTATTATACATAATCTAATATTATACCGAAATATATATCATATTAAATATATACGTATTGTATGAAACAATAAATCGCTTTGAGAATCGAATTTATCGCCGCGCATTTTAGGCGCTTTAGATATTCCGTTAAGTCAATCAATGATAAATCAATGATAATAACTTTTAATCTATTCGTCCAAATTACTTAGTGTAAATGACAAAGTTTATCTACATTCAATACGTAAAGAGACAGATGTATTAATTTTCATAAGAATTCGATAAATATTCTAGAACGTGCATCGTTAAAAAATATCCAATTTAATTGAATGTTTGGTTCACTATTTTGGTCATAGTGACTTACACATCAAAGATAGATAATATATGCTGTCGCGGACTTTTATTTAGAACTATTTAAGATAAATAATCCTACAGTAATTATCTTTGTGTAACTCCAACGATTAGGGCAGCGCACGCCAATATTGCTCTCAGGGGGCCGATTTTTTCCGACTTACTTGACAGTTATCGTTATATTATAACCAAATTATAAAAAATCCCTATATATTTTAACTTATTATGTTATTCTGATATGAAAGCTATATTACTGTTAAGTTTCATGAAAATCCGTTCAGTAGTTTTTGTGTGAAAGAGTAACAAACACACTCACAAACTATCGCCTTTATAATATTAGTAGGATTAAATAAAATTTAATTATTAATTAAATTTTTTGGACAGTCTTTAGCTGAACCATTAACGGTAGCAACCTGACGCAGTTGTTTGATTTCGCTTATCTTCGCTTCCACAGCATAATATGTATAGGAGGAAAAAAATATCTTCAAGCTTACTATTCTGATGGTGAAAAAGAACTCTCAAGAATAACTAGGTTTTTTATTTTATCGTGGCTTAAATTCCAATGTCATATTACTTTAATGTCATAATAACAAATAATGCATTTTTAAAGCGTATGCTTTTTATGATCAATAGAGTAAATTTATGTTTGTACAGTTTAGTGTCAGTGAGATCAATGAAACGTGATCGCGCATGGAACTGTGGCGCACATTGCCACCAGTGAATATCGTGTTATGAGATTATAATTGTAAATGATTCACATTAATCTTTACAAATTTGACAGACATCTAGTTACTTCTTATTTAGTAAAGATAAAGATAATTCAGTTAAAAATGATAATGTATATAAATTACCCGTATAAGCCCCAGAAAAATTGAAACTATAGTCAATCCAGGTTTCAGATGAGGCAGTTCAACGCTCCCTGATCATGGTAGCTGTCCAGTAAGTAACGTCCAATGCAGGTCATGTATTAAATTAAGAAATTTTGCAAACTTTTATCTTTAGATACTGCAAAATGCAATTTTAAGATATTTATTAAAAAATAACAATGTTTGGTCATTTGGTAGAAACTGTCAAAAAACCTATAATGAATTAAAAAATACTATAACTAGAGCACTAATTTTCGCAAATTATGATAGAAATTTACAAAGATATATTGCTGTCGTAATTTAATTTTGTTAGTAGTAGTAGCACATAAGTGCATTGGACGCAGTATTACTACAAAAAAATCGTCATAGTGCATACTGTTCCAGAAGAATAACAGAATTATTATCAGATTGAAAAAGAACTTCTTGCTATTCAAATTGGTTGTAGTGAATTCTATCAATACATTATATCGTCGTTGCCAAAATATAACCTCTCATGTGCCAAACAACAAATTTTACAGGAACCAAATAAAACATCGCCCTGAATTTTTTTTATATGAATGTGTTCTACATCATAATTTGAAATGATTAGCATATTTTTTGTCCTTTAGACGAATTCGTATAGTATTGATTCTACTAAATATAATAGGACATTTTATTTATTTTTATTTTTTTCGACACATAAGACGTTTTATTTGCTATTTATTCACATAAGACGTTTTAGGTACACGACAAATGAAATAGTCATTATTTCATAAAATTAAAACATGATTTAGTATTATGCACCTTTAATTAGCAGTTATCAATTCTTAAATGACAATGAAATTGGATACAAATCACCTGACACTTATAAATACATACAGTATACAATAGATATTTTGTACTATCAACTATTTGTAATGTAAAAATCTATTATGTGTAAAATATGTGAACATATGTGGTTTTGTGTAGACATAATTACATGACTGCTATATGAGAGGTTTTCTAACTTGCTTATAACTTTTAAAATACAAATGATATGTACATAGGAGTTTGTGCTAAAAGTGCGTACGACAACAGACTACACGATTCTGCAATAAAATTTTTTTGGTATGAGCGACACATAAGAGGTTTTATTTTAGCAACGACGATATGGCAAAAAATATGTGATAATGAAGGAATTATGGTAGATCTATTAAAACATCATAGGTTATATTTCGTATCGAGTATACGAGTATATAAATTGTATATTAGTGAATATGCAACTCGGCTTCATTAGATTGGTTTCGTGCTATATTCTGCGGTGATCGCTCTAATTAGTTGTAATTAATTGATGCCTAAGCTATTACTGCACATCTGTCTGATACGGAAGTTGCTTGATGATTGCGGTCATTTACATGCGATCGATACTAAATGGTCCGATGTCAGTGGCGTAACTACAGGGTGGCAAGTCGGCAAAATGCCACGGGCCCCCAGCCGGAAGGGGCCCCCGGGCAGAGGAGAATCCCAACAAAAAAAGCTTCTGTATGTTCAAAATTCATCGGAAGGGCCCCATCCGATGAATTTGCCACGGGACTCCGCCGGTATAGTTACGCCACTGTCCGATGTAATTATATTAACTACAGTACAGTTGTATTGTTATACTAGTATTAATTTCCTTACTCTAGATAAGATATATAGCTAGATAATTTTACAAATGGTATCACATTCGGGATATGGAAGGGGCTCAGATAAGTTCTGTAATAGAAGAGGCCGCGTTTAGAATTCAAATCAAATCATGTTTTATTTTCAAAAGTTTTCATGTTGGAAGAAAGTCTAAGTAGGTTTTCAAAGTTGTACTTACAAATGGGGAGATAGTTCTTGCTAACATAATACAGGCCATGTTAAGTGATGAGTAAGTAGGCTGTGGAGTATTATACAGTTTAAGACAAAACAATTACTTACCTGGACCCTTCAGTTGGTTAATATACATGTATAACAAGGTCATTAATATCAACACTTTATATCTCTCTTCTTCTCTCGGATCTTCATAGTAAACAAAGGGCTTCGTCACATTTGTGTTGTAAAAAAATATTATCCGTATCATCCAATTTATTCCATATCCCGCAAAATCAGTATGTTGCCAAACAATATGAGACTCGGTCCTTTATATCTTTCATCCCTATACATTTTGGTCGAGGAAACACAAATATTTGCTTCCACTAATGGGCGTTTGTTGCTATCGCTGCGGTTAACGGGTTAATCGATCTTTATTTACTTGCAGCGTTTGCCAGAAATCAGAGTTCGCTTATATTTCGGTTACCGCAAAATATAGCTGTATGCTAATAGCTGTATTTGAAGTATTTGCTACATGGGTTTGTCTAAATTATAGCTAAAGGAACTTTCATTCTTATTGCAGTGTCGAATTAATGAATATTCGAATAAAGTGTATTATTCATCGACGATCAATTGTCAGGTTAGTTTGTTGGATTTTTCGTTTCATCTCAAAGAACTTGACGGGAATAAAATGAGTTTTTTTTTTTCATTATCACTATCGGGACTCATGTTTATGCCTTGTATATGCATACGCCTTCTTCTGCAAGAACTACTTAAAAGATAATTTTTTTTAGTATAAAGGGGCGAACAAAGAATCAGAGCTATTTGACTACCGACTCCCATGGAGTTTATGTTTAATCAGAGATAGAAAGTTATATGTTGTAGAGTTTATACAGATGCGTTGCTCACCTTCCACCTTTCACCTCCATGAGCCTTGGGTCTAATCTTCTTATTTATATAATTATGTGAACCAAACTGTTAATTGTTGTTTGTTGAATATTTTATTAGTTAAGAAAATGTGATTCCTTGACTATTCAATTCTTTGATATTCTGAGTGGTTAGGACTAGCCTTAATGGTTAGGACTAGCCTATCCGCAGACCTAGACGGAACAGTTTACAGATTAGGCCTTCATGCCATACTCTGTCGAAAGCTTTGGCTACATCAAAAAAGACTGCGCATGTCGGAATGGGACGTTTGCGGTTAATACCGTCGTGAACGAATTCACAAAGACGGTGAACCTGAAGTGGACAACTATTTCCTTCGCGGAAGGCGAACTGCTCATTCGTGAAGAGATTTCCCTCCCGAACGACATCTTTGATGCGTGCGAGAAGAATTCTCTCATTGATTTTACCTATCGAACTAATAAGACTAATAGGATGGTAGCTTGTGGGTTCGGTGCGGGGTTTACCCGGCTTATGAATACCGATCACAGTGGCTACCTCACATGGGTCGGGGAATGCGCAGTCTTCGAGGAGAGCATTGAAGATGCACACTAAGAGGCTTAGGAGAGCAGGTGGTAGGCTCTTTAAGACCTTATTAGTGATTCCGTCAGGCCCCGGGGCCTTTCGGGGGACAAGAGCCTTGATGAGACCTGTTACCTCATCAAGATCTGTCGGGCGGAGGGGATCGCCTTGTAATGGTAGAGAAAGGCGGTGCTCTAATTCCCTATTGATCTCCTCCACGTGGGAGGGAACTAATTGTGTGATTCTTGGAGAGCACTGCTGCTCCAAGGTATCGGCCAATAGCTCGACTTTGTCATAGTCTTCTATTGCAGGGAGACTGTTAGGACGTGAGAGGGGTGGGTATGTTTGCCATGACTCTGCTTTCAGAGCTCTCGCTAGCGGCCAGTAGGCCGTGTGAGAAGGCGAAATGTGACTAAGTAGGTGAGCCCACTTCTCTTGACGGTAAGCGTCTACTTGGGACTTCACCTCCGCTCGGAGGTGACGGAGGATAGCTCGGTGGTCATCCGAAGGATGTTTGCAAAATCTACGTCTCGCACGATTTTTCGTGCGGATAAGATCTTTGATGTCGGGCGGGAGATCCCAGTGGTTGATGTATACTCGTACCTATTTCATACTAACGCCATGTTACCTATCGCGCACTTATTTTGGTTTATTTACCGAAAAATACTTAATATCATTGATCAATTTAACTGCGTATAGCTATGGCAAAAGATTTTTAGGACAAATTACCATGTTATATTTTATATAGGTGGGTACCTACCTACTACTTACTATCAATAGGTTTTTGTGTAATACTTAACTGTTATTATAACATTATGACTACAGATGGGACAATTTAATTCAGCCAGCCTGAAGTCTGAACTAATTTCATTTCAGCCGCTTGAAAATAGCTAACTGGGACGTATAACGTACTTAACCTATATTCGATTATAAATATAAACGCTTACATATGTCAAGATTTGAAGGTTTTCTGTAAACAAATTGATCATATTAATTGAAACATATGGCAGAGACATGAAGCATCACACATAACATTACGATTAAGCTCATTTAAGTGGTAGTGGGCTGACAATTAGAAGAGGCGCTGGTAAAGGGAAAGGATAGAACTTTTAGATTCATCACACGTTTCAATTGAAAATAAATGTATAATGTATGTAAATACATCCTAAATAAAGTGCTGATTATTCATTAGTGATTTAAGATTATGAAAGTTAAATATCGATTTGCGTTGGTACCGCAAAATTGTGACCATTGTGTGTCCATATGTTGACGATTTGTGTACTTATTGTCATTGATATGCATAATGATATTTAGATGTTTCATCCTTAAATACATAATAAAATGTATGTTTTGATATGGTGGAATCTTGGGCTTTCATTGTGATGTTATGTAAGGCTTGTACCATAGTTGCAGGCACATTATGGAATAGACATTAATGGAACGGAACGGAATACAATGAAAAATTACATTGCTATAATTTAGAGATCCGTGGTTAATTATTTTACAAGTTGTGCCACCCCGCTGGCCCACTATGCTATCTTACTAGGTGATTACTGTGATATTTAATACTCTATATAATATACATATTCTTTATCTTTATATATACCTAATATATTTCTTGAGTGCGTGTGTATGTCACACTCCTAAACGATTGGAAAGATTTTGACGAATTTTTTTGTGTGTTGAAGGATATTTGAAAATAGTTTTGATTCATAAATCAGCCCGGCAGATGGCCTTTCAGTGACGCGAGTGAACCAGCGTGGCACAGCTGGTAATATATAAGATTTATCTCATATAAGGCACTTGTTTTTGCTACTAACTGTACATTTTAAATATCTATTTGAAATATTTTCTCTTGAGCCGACGATGTATGCGTACCCTAAATCATTTCAAGCATATCGTTCTGTATCTATTTCTGTTGTAACATTGATTGATGAGCTCCTTTGTTTTGAATAGCACGATAACCGTAAGTAATATTAAGATAAATGTCATTAGCCGTTTAGTAGCGTAGCAACCAAGTAGGTAGAACTGGAACAAAATAATCTATACTTATTCTATATTAATGTATATTTATATATTTTTCGGTGGCGAAAACAAAGATATATCACACGTGTTTTTTTTTTTATTATTTTAGGATTTTTATCCCACAAGAACATGACAACCCCATCGTGCCTTATTACATGAACAATTGGACATACGACTACTTACTATTAACATTCTACACTCGATAATATTCGAGGATGCCCACATGCGGGAGCGAAAAGTACCAAATAGATGGCTATAACCCAACGAGTGCAAAAGACCGCCATTAGTGATATGCCACGAAGCTTACAGACAGGAATCCTCGACGAATTACCAGTATCTAAATAGGGGATTTTTACAATAAAATAACGCGATTATTACCATTACAAGTTTTCTTGTATGTCGATGTCGATATGGCGATGTCTTAAGTTTACGCGAATATTACAATAAAATAACTTTACAGAGATCATGGCCACAGGTGAACTTAGATAACTATGTATATTATTTTAAATCTCTGGATACTTTTAATAATTTATGACAACACGAAATTTATTCTGTTCAGTCATTCCATCCGTAACCATGGTTGCTGTATTGATTCTCAAACGTCGGGTTTGATGTTGTTGGTCAAAATTAAGTTCAGCAAAAATTTATTAACGGCCGGTTTCACAGGTCATTATTATAATGCATTACCTATCTACTACTCCTGCAACTTTATTTGTTAGCTAAATACCTAATCGGAGTACCCACACACTATTAAAGTCTAAAATTTGTCTAAAAATAATTTTGTTATGTTGGCTACACTATCTTAATTACATCCTATATGGCACCAAATATTATCAGGGTTGTTATATCCTCTTTTTGGTGATATCATAACCATTTAACTTAGAGGTTTTGTCATTTTTAATACGCTTTTATGTATTTTTTCCCGAGTTGTCTTATTTAAGTTTACGGGTATGATTTTTTTTATTGTTTTTTCTTTTTACATGTTTTTTGTTTTATTGTAAAAGCAACCCTTGTTGTACCAGCACTAAATTCTTTTATTTACAATAAGTTAGCGATCCGCTTATATTTCGCGAAGTTTATAAAGGACATTAGTGATCCTACCCAGCCGTGGAAGTTGCTTAAGAATGCCTTACTTTTGCTATGATAAATGTCAAAATGTAGTTTCGAATACGATTCCGTCGGCAAATGCGAGGGAAACTTTAAAAGTCGTTAACATTAGTTATCTGCTTCTGTTCTTTGATTCTCTTTATCTGCATAATGGTTACGCAATTTATGTGTCTCAGAAACTTATGGGTAGCGTGCGTAAAGGCGACCAAAAAAAAGTATCTAATTATATTTAGTTTACTATAATAGGTTACTATGAGATCAATATGTCATTCAATATTTAATATTAAAAACAGGTAACTGTGTAACGTAAATCTGTAATTTGACACACAAGTCTCTAATAGACGACGTCGAATGGTGCTGAGTCGAGGCGCGGAAGCTTGTTTGCGTGATTGAAAACCTTAAAATTGGAAAATAGAGATGAATATTCTGCTTTAGGTGAATGGCATGAAGCTGAGCGACGCAATACACTCAGCAGCAACGTAAATTGATTATTTATCTGTCAGCCATTAATAACAAAACATTTTTTTTGTTTTGCATAGAAATTCATTTGCATGCCATCGGTCCTGAGTATTAAGCGATGTGGTGTATGGAACTCCGGATATACGGACTGCCGCTGCCGGCTCATCGGAATGTAAGAACGAGAAAATAAAGAGTGTCCGCGCAAACACTTGTGCGCTATAATATATCCAGAGTCTCTATAGAGATGGCTGCTGTATTTGAAATTCAGTAAAGATGACATGTTTGTATTATGTGAATGATTTGATTTATTTTCGTATAAATACTTTATGCCACAAGAAGTTAAAGTCGTTACAAAGAGTTTACATCAACATTTGCGATGGTAGTTGTTTGACTTCAGCGGAATAATTCATACTTAATGTCGTACCGTGTGCCCGCGTGCCGGTAACTTTTCAGACCCGTACTGTTGTATGCACTATAATATCGTTGTGGTTGTTAAAAGATCTGTTCCGGATAATGTTTTCATTTTGTGTTATGAACATTGAACACATATAACAGTACTATTTTTATTGTAGGAGGGAATAAACGAGACTACCGATGCCCTTTACTCTATGTATTATTAAAACACTAGCTGTGCCCCGCGGCTTCGCCCGCGTAATCCCTCAGGAACATTTTTTCGGGATAAAAGCTATCCTATGTTACTTCTAATACCTCCAAGAACATGTGTACAAAATTTCATGATGATCGGTTGAGCAGTTTTCGCGTGAAAGGGTAACAAACAAACTTACATTCGCATTTATAATATTAGTATGAAGTATGATAATACAAGCTCAAAGGTCTGATGAAAGGGTACCTGTAACCGAGCTATGGTTACAGAAAATCACGATATTTACAAAATACTGCCATTTTGTGATCATCGAAACAACGCTAAACCATAAGGGCCACGATAAGATTACTTGATCGGAGAATTATTGAGTTGAAATTATTAATATTTTCTGGTAGAGGGTCGAACGCACGAAATTTATAGCGGTCGGGTAAATTTAGAGGATAAGCGCTTGTATTTTATGAGTATTTAGAGTTGAAGTGCTTCAGATATTTGTAGGTATCATTCTGATATTATTACAAGCCCACTACTTGATTCCCTTCAGTTTTTCGAATGCTGAGCGAATGCGAGAGAGATGTGTCGAAGCGGAGCCCCCAACACTCGCGGCTGCCCACTAGGTCATCTCCCTGAAGATAAGTGATAGCATACTCCGTACGCGCCCGGACAACCGCCTGGGGATCTACTCCGCTCGACTCACCGCACCTCACCTTCTGCCAGTGCTAGGGAATTCCTTGTTTCATCTTCATCACTTCACACAAGTTGAGAGTGTATACAGCTGATGTAGATAAACATAGGATTAGGGTAAATTGGCAATTTATTATATAAAACTGTGAAATAAGAAATAAAAATTAAATTAAAATTGAAAATTAAATTAAAATTAAAATTGGATGTCAGGTGAAACAGACTTGATTGTAGAGTTAATTGGGAATGTCAAGTAGTAAAGATTGTATTGATTATCAAGAGGATGTCAGAGGTAAAATTCTAGAGTTTATAATAGAAAATAAGTTTTGAGATTAACATTGAAGTTTGAGGATTGGTTTGCTATACAAAGATTGTATAGATTTGTATAGATAAAATTGTATGTCAATGGGAACAGATTTAATTAATGATCGGGAATGTCAATTAGTAAAAACTTGGTGCAACTGGTACTGTATAAATCCAGCTGATATAATGATGCTATAGGTTGTATTTATACAGTTAACAAGAATTAAATTACTGTGAGCTCGTAACAAGTATGGCACTACTACTTACTAAAGTTACTTTACTGTGTAAATTAATTTATATTAATAATTAATTAGTCCATATAGTATGAAGCGGTCCAACGTTACACCTCGTTTGTTTTTCCATAACGTGCGGCTTTTTATGCTCTAATTCATAATTAAAAGTCATTTTTGATTTAATTTAGTAATTAATATTAATGCATACTCATATTATGTTCGGGTAATTAAGTATTTTACGTACCTATAATTAAAAAAAAGTGAATGGAATCGCACCAAATGTGCTACGTAGATGCTTCCCTGAACCTGTCTTAACGCGTCTTTTACGGTATTATTCCTATTCTGCTGGCATCGTTCCAAGGAACTAGAAAACTACTCTTGTGCACCCGATCACAAAAAAGGAGAGCGCTCGGTCCGTCCAGCGAGCGAGAGTCTGCCTTATACTGTCCGCTATGCTGTCGCCATTCCTTCGTTCGGTTTGTAAGATTCTGGGGGCCGGGAAGAAGAAAAGAAAAAAGATAACCCAATTGCATAGCAATTTACATGTGTGTTTGGGGTCAGCTAGCTCTTGGTCATCTAAATATTTGAATACTACTTTGCCTTAAGAGTTGTTTGGATTTATTTGCAACTTGTCAACTAGTAAGAAATCTTTAATAGACAGACATTATAAAGAGCTCGAAGTTTTGTTCGTATAATTCGTTCAAATTTTAACTTCGTTTTCGCACTATTACTCATATTTTTTTTAAAACCTTTCCTAACGTACTTCTTGGTCAAAAAATCTCTCTGTGTACCAAATTTAAGCTGGATCGGTCGAGTAGTTGCGGGTGTCTGCTGATCATTCTAGTCAGTCAGTGAGTCCAGGACATGGTATTTTTACCGATTGCTCAACGTTAAGGGTTAGTAAGGTAAGTTTAGCTGTCTATTGCATGCATGTTTTTAAATTGCCCAAAT
The DNA here is from genome assembly GCA_001625245.1 of Calycopis cecrops. Classification (NCBI taxonomy): domain Eukaryota; kingdom Metazoa; phylum Arthropoda; class Insecta; order Lepidoptera; family Lycaenidae; genus Calycopis; species Calycopis cecrops. Next base: position 34,332 of record LUGF01050211.1, read on the forward strand.
GAGTGATTCAGTTCCAATGAATCAAAATTCAATCGAATCCTTTCTATCTGGCGAGTGTCAACGAAAATGAAAAAGAACGATTATAAAAATCGAAATTCAAAATGGCGTCCATGTAACGGTATATTATAAGCGGTTTTTGATTTTAAATTATAGGTACATCAAAACTTTAAAACATTATAAACATCATAATTCTAACAATTATTGCACAATATATGTAAATATTGCTACAGTTTGTAGCTAAAAAATATCACATAAAATTATATGGCACGATAAGTCGTGGTGCGCAAACATCGTCACGGAGACTTACTCGCTTAAGTATTTAAACTAAGGCTGTATACGAGGCGTCTTTAGCTCTGTTACATATTTCGAGAAGCCAAGGCAATGTGCGGTGGCGGCTTGGTTCTTAGCCAAACTAACAAGCTGAAGACTTAGCGTTGTGTATCACATGAGCTGGCCAGCCCACATTTAATTGCGCGTAAAATATGGACACACATGGACTAGCTTCCGCCCGCGGCTTCGCCCGCGTGGATTTCGGACTTCAAAAATTATTTAAAATTTTAACATATTATGTTATTCTGATATGAAAGCTATATTACTGTAAAGTTTCATGAAAATCCGTTCAGTAGTTTTTGTGTGAAAGAGTAACAAACATTTTTACAAACTTTCGCATTTATAATATTAGTATGATCTACTATCATACTAATATTATAAATGCGAAAGTTTGTAAAAATGTTTGTTGATTGATATTGTGAGAACAAAATTTTAATATATTTTGTGATTTTGTAGGAGTCTATACCGCTTACGCAGTCAACACACCGAAGCTGCCGTCCTGATTTAAGCTGTCTACACCGGCAACATTGTTACAATTTGGCCGCTGGCCTCACCCGCCGCGCGCCGGGAGGCCAGCGGCTTCAGTGTGTAGACAGTATTACTAACTGCCTTTAGCATGTCATTTATTATGAGCGTTCAAAGAAGCACTTTGTGGAATCAGTTGCCATTCTCGGTATTTCTGGACTGAACGAGTACAAATGTAGACACTTAAAAAAAAGTCCTCGGACGGGCTGACGACGCATTGGCCATGCCTATTGCGTTGCGGATGTTTGTGGGCATGAGCTGCAAGAGGTAGTGCCATGTTGAGTTGCAGCTGCCGAATTCAACGAATTCAGCAGTTACCGGTGGTCTATTGGAGAGGAAAGGACGTAGGGAGAGTGATATGCCTGCATAACAATTGTGCAGATGTCTATGGGTATCGGTAGCGATCAAACGGTTGCTCGATTTCACCCTTACACCATAAAACAAAATCTTATTATTCTCACGTGAAATAACATCATACTTATCTTATTTGACAAATTTAGGTATGAGAAGATCAGTATGAATGCCTGATGTAGCACTTGTCGATATTTATTGAAATACCTAATGGTAATGGCTTAAATAAATTAGCAAGTTAGTCTATTTATTATTTATATACATTTATCGCGTTATCTAAATGAGAGTAATGTCATCTCATCTATATAAGCACAAAAATAATAGGTACTACACATTTTTTAAACAGTTGCGCAAATGCAGGAATTTCAAATTTGGCACAGTACAATATTATATAGCGCAGAAAGCTAATGTTGTAATATAAAAGGCATTACATTTCACTATTTTACCTTAATATAACGAAACCCAAAATATGGCACGCATATAATCCTTAGTCTCATATATTATAGGTACACGTATATACAAATTGATTACCGTTATCAAGTTTTGAAACATAATATTATGCCAGACATTTAGTTTTGATTAGATACGCAATCAAACTCTATTCAAAGTCTTAAGGTTTCTCAAAATAAAAAACGAAACCCTTATAGAATCACTTTGATATCCGTCTGTCTGTACGTCTATCAAGACCTTTTTATTGCTAACGCGTGAAAGGATCAAGCTGAAAAATATGTCAAATATCAAGGGCTACTTCTTGATGGCCCTTGATTGTTTCATTACCTGGTAAGAATTATTGCTGACGGTGCATTGCAGAGAATCTGTTAAATATCTTTTTTCGTAGAAGTATAGTAAGTGTATATGGTGGTATGAGTTTCCATGACCAATTTGGGGGAAAAGAGAAGGGACAAAGAAGTGCGACTGGTACCGTAGACACCGAAACTACTAAACCGACTTTTTTGTCATGTATGTGTAATTTTGTGTAACTTAGACAGTAGATTAGTTATATATTAATTAATCGCTTTTAACAGTTATTTTTTATTCGAATTATACAAGCAAACGGTGAGTTAGATTATTTGCTCATCGATGTTGGTAGAACACCTTCATATTATTACATTAGTTTTTGTAGTCAAAGTAATGTAAGCTTTCTAGTTAGACAGGTAGCGCCTAGTCCATTACTTTTTTTATAGCAGTGCCTAAGTTTTTGCATAGTAAGGGGTTATCAAATCGGTCATAACAGTACACGTTAGTACGACAACGTATTTTTAGGGTTCCGTATCTCAAAGAGAAAAAACGGAACCCTTATAGGATCGCTTTGTTGTCCGTCTGTCTGTACGTCTGTCAAGACCTTTTTCTCCAAAACGTGTGAAGGGATTAAGCTGATTTTTGTCAAATACGGAGGTCAGTTACGTCTTAATGGCTTGAAAAAATCACACTTCTAAGTTAACGCAATAAAAAGTTATAGCCAATTATGCACAAATTTTGTATGAAAACGTACTTTGTCGAAAACCTAAAAACCTATAGGCTACTTCCCGTTGACCTGGAGTTGTGAAATTTGGCAAGAAGTAAGAAATATAGGAATAAATCTGAAAACTAGTAAATTATATGTAGATCATTGGAAAAATCATTAAGTATCAAATTATAGCTGTAATTCGTTGCCTACTAAATGTGTGTGAGCAACCGCTTATATAAGTTTGTCAACTTAAAAGGCAGGCGTAAAGTTACAAGAATTGAAAAGCATGCATTACCTTTGGATTACGGAACCCTCAGTGTGCGAGTCAAACTCTCACTTGGCAGATTTTTTATTTATTTCTTATGAAAAAATATCTGTTCATCAAGCACCGACAGAAGTAGTATTACCTACATATATAGATACAAGCAAATTGCGCAGCTATCCCGGAGGCAACTATACCTCTCGTTAGTACGGAACCCTCAGTGTGCAGGTCTGACTCGTATATAGACACGAAAAACCTTCTGTTGTAGTGAAATAAAAAGTAATATCCACTATATTAAAGGAAAAGATAAAAAAATGTAATCTACTAATAACATTTTATGCTAAACTTTATTAAAATCCGTCGCTATCTCAACAAAATTGAAAGACGAGTCTCGAATTTATTAGATTTGAACCATTATCCACATTTATAAAATCAATATTCCGTAGTTACATTTAGATATTTCGAAAGTTAGATTTGTATGAAAGCTGTTACATGTTAATCAAGTTATGATTATCTTCCCCCTCGACGGATCTCCACCTTGTGGTGGTAAGGGGTGGCTTAGTAACCGTGGCTTGGACCACCACGGTGAAGCCAAGAGGGATCCCAGGAGAGGACGCTCCGAGTGGGCTTGGTCATGGGCCCGCTCTGGATGCGTCTGAGGGGGTGCGGGTTTTCTGGTCTTCGCGACCAGGAGCGGTCGCGGGAGGAGAGGTGATTCGATCTGTTGTTACCGTGCACCCTGTCTCCCGCAACCGAACGGGGGCGCTCCGTCAGATGCGTTGACAGAGGGCCACAGAGGAAGAGGAGATGCGGTGTGTCGATTCCGTGCTCCCTGACCTCTGCGGCCGTTTTGAGG
>LUGF01050211.1:48911-60830 GCA_001625245.1 Calycopis cecrops
CTATGATACATTGATAAACAAAAAAATTTTCAATCCATCAAACATTAAGATTGCAAAATAAAACATGGGAAAATGGTTGTTAAAAATATTCAAGATAGGATTTAAAGGGAATTTTATGTAAAAAATGAGGATGTTACAATTTTTTTTCAGTAAAAAAGCTTGTTTATTAAAGTTTTATTATATTCTTGTCATAAAAAAATCTCATACTACTTATATACATACATGTTCTTCATAATATTTTTTAGTTCAATAATTTTTGTCTCAACATTTTCTAATAGGTTTCATTCTACTACGATTTTTTTTGGTTTCAAAAATTATCGACACTGGTCTGACGTTTCGGCGGTATGATGTGAACGGTATTATTGGCCGAATTCGGCTGCGTACGTTTACGTAATTTAGTTTCAAAAGTAATACAGAGTATATTACGATGCTGTAGCGTTTCGTGTGGTGTGATTTTGTTTTGCTTCTCCAACACATATTGTAGGTAAGACAACACATATTGTAACAACAACAAGTCTCAACAACAACAACAGTCAACCTTTAAAGGATGTTATTGATCATAATATAGAAATCGATGTACTGTACATACCCTGCGGGTTATATAATAATCATCAATCATCATTTCTTTGGGATAACAATATGTTATTCCAGATTATAACGGATATCTGTGTCAATACCAAATGCGTTTATGCGTAATTAAAATATTAGTAGAATTGTGTCCGGTGACCACAATTTTGTTAAAACAGGGACATAAAAAACTACATGTGTGGAGGTGCAGCGTAAATGCTACGAGCACAGAATAATTTGTAATGATGCGCTCTCCATCTACGTCAGGCTACGCGACATTTACTGACCTACTTCATATAAATTATATTTTAAAAATGTTCAACATCTCTTGAAAATTCAAAAATGAATAGCATTTTGAAATTCTTGCAAAATGTCGGTCTGAATAAATGCCCGACTACTTAAAAGAAACTGGATAGTGAAAAGTATAAGCACTATCAAAAGCTTTCTAGATTAGCGTAATCATAGTTAAAAGCTCTTCAAAAAGTTTTTAGGCTAACGATGCTAAAGGCTTTTAACATTTTGTAGAGCTTTGTCTCTACGTACAGCATTCTTTTATCGTCTATACTTTTGAAAAGATTAATTCATTATTTTAGAAGTAATTTCTACTAAAAGTAAATAAATGTGATCCAAGACTTCGGAGTCGACGAGATCGGATCTACGACAGAATTATTGTTGCTGACAGAGTATTGTATTATTTTTTAACGAATATAATTATGTATATTGTCTGTATCCTATGTTTCTTGCTATCTACAATTTAAACTATTCATTACGATACGCATGACTTAAGTTACATATTATTAATGATTGGCGTGAAGTAAGTTGTAGGCGCAGTTTTATAACATAGTTTTATAGCCCGTGGCCCATTGAGGGGTAAGGAGTAAAGAGGGCAACTTTTCCGACATACGGATGTCTAGTGGCGTTAGTTACGAAACTAGCTCCGACGGCTCGTTTGCCCTCTTGTACTATACAAAAAACCCTCAGTTCACATTGGTATAATATAAGCCTTTCATGGTTTTGCTGCTATGACTCCGAGACCAAGGGTGAAAACCGGTGGTAACCCCATATGTGAGTTCCCGGTGAGCCATTGAAAAGGGAAGGAGTATCACATATACGTAGCAATTATTCGAATATCTGCGAGAGTCAGTGGTCGTCAAAGGACTTTCGTAGTTCGTTTGCCTCATTATAGTATTAAATATTAGTGTATAGGGCGATAAGTGTCACTCTTTACTCTCTGTCTACTAACCAGGAAACTGGCATAAAAATAAGTTGTGACGGTAAATAAATCTAGAAAATATTCTCAAGCTTATATTTAAGTGAACATTTTGATAAGAAAATATTAAGAAAACAAAAAGGAGTAACATTATTAAGATATAAAGAGACATTCCTAAAAGGATATAAAGTTATGTACTTGAGGTGTACACAAACATCGCATATTTTAGCACGCCCAGGCCCTTGGCGTGAATTTCAGTCGTTACCTTAAGTGAAGAAGAAATTAGAGCGAATACCACACTCGAGACCTTACTAGTGACGGGATAAGTAGACGTCGTCCACGTATCGATAACTTATTTGCATATTCAATAAATATATAGTATATAAATATAATGAAATTATATAAATATTTTCAGAGAAAAATTGACTACTGTTCGAATATAGTCAATTTAATGAACAGTTCCTAAGGTTTTAAAGATTTTAATTATAAAAACAAACACTAGGTATCTAAATAGACATTTCAAAAAATCTATTACATTTATTCAATGTAACTATACAAAGATAATCTTTCTTCTAAAACATTTCTTTGTAATCTTCTAAAAACCTTTCCCTTGGCACTAAATTAAACAGAAAAAATAAAACTGAACAAAACTTGTGGAAAAGAGTAAGGGGACCTACCAAAAATCACGGCGGGCATGCCATTAATTATTCTTGAAATTATAAACACAGAATAATAACAGCACATATCTTAGACATTTTGTCCGTTTACAACTTTAACGCAAACGCGCATGTTTAAAATTGTGAATTGGTGAACTAAATGAGCTCGTCCAAGTAATGTGTTCGCACATCATTCTTGAGTTCCCACTCAAGAATGATATGGAGGAAAGTTGTAGATTAATTGGTATGAGTTTAGCATGTGTAGGTACTATACATGAGAGTATACTTGTCATACGAGTTTTATTATAACAAGCAGATGATCTGAGGGCTTATCGGGGTATGTTGAAGTAAAACATCTTTACACACTCTTGACTTAGGGAGTCAACTGACAAGTGCGTTACAAAAATGTGTGATCGGGCGAGGCCAACGGAAGTTGTTTCAATTTAAAAGGACCTTAACTCGCTTAATATAAATCATTATTAAATAAACAGTGTAAAATATTCGTGCCTTTCTAGAAGTGAGAACAACAAATCGTAGACTCGGTGCACTTTAAGTTCAATGCTATAAAGTATATTTTTCAATGTCCTATAAAAATCGCCCGTAGATGATGATGATCTAAGTGAAACTTCTTTGTATTAAAAAAATAAATATCATATGAATTTGTTTACTAAATAAATAATTAAGTTTTACTTTTTTTTATTTACTACAATATTTCAACACCTTTTTAAAAATCTTTTATTTTTGGCATTGTACCTAAATAAAACTAGATAAATAAGTTTCAATATTAAACTGACAAGCACAATTGACTTTAAACTATAAACTTAAAACACTGAATAACTATAACTATAAAATAAGTAGGTAGGTACTTATTCAATATAAATAAAATGAATACTCGTATTAGCAAACTAATAGCTACCTTGGACTACTTGGTTACCCCAACTATGTGAGATGGCGCATGTGGAGTGAGACGTGGAATGGAATACACGATAAATCTTCATATATAAAAATGAATGATTGTTTGTATGTTCTTTATAGAATCGTAAACTATACATTTAATCATGCAATGATCTTCAGTAAAGTTGTTATGTATGAGCCCTCGAAGGTTTCTAATTTGGTATGACAAATTTTCGACAGATGCCGGCACGCGTAGCAGCGTACGTAGGGTACAACTAGTTATAAATATTGAGGGCGGGCGACTAGTGTGATTTAATCATAATCAATGATCGTTATATTCAATATGGGCCGGCCAAATCGTGAATCGTTCTTCTTAACGTCCGAGCCCCAAACTCATGAAACTTTATAATTACTATATTACTATATAATATATACTATATTGTAGCTTCGAATAATGAAAGTTCGACCGAGAAATTCCAAGATCGCGCTGCTGTCGGTATCTCGAATATACAATATTGTAGGGTAAAGTGTTGACAATTGGGTCCCGTTGTTACCATGACAATATGTTTTTCAATAATGACAAGACAACGTCTGTCGGGCAGCTAGTATTTTTAGGTTAGTTAGGTTTAGGTACAAATACATAAGGGGTCCCATGGTGCATTGTAGCTATGTGACCCAGCACGAACGGGCACCCCGTTCACCGTCATCTCGCTCACGTGAACGCGCCGTAAAGTAATAGCTTTATTTATTGTTGTTTCTTGTGATTTGTGAGGTCCCGGTTTACCATTGAGGACAGGAGGTAAAGAGGACAAAACACATATTGTTTAGGCGTATGTCGGACTGCTAGTCCTACAACTGGAAAAATCACATTGACAAAATTTATTAGAAAATTAACCAATATACATATGTTTGCATTAAAAAAATTAAAAAACATGAGGAACACTAATGAAGCTCTTCTGAATGCTTACCATGGATAAGTATCTGTTCTCAATTACGGAATAATAATTTGGGGAAATTCTGTGTATTTAGATAGAGCATTTAAAGCTAAAAAAAAATGCATAAGAACCATATGTATAGTTGTAAGCTTTGTTTGAATCCCTTAACATTCTCCCCTTGCCTTGAATTTACATAATAGAAATGTGTATTTTTATTAAAAAGCACCGTAATGCATGTAAGCACGCGTGAGGAGGTACGAGGTAAAGTCACTAGACATTCGGAGAAATTATATATGCCTAATATCAAATTGTCTATGTTTAAATATTATAATTCATATCTCTCTCTTCTCATCTCTATATTTTAAATCTCAATCGTTAATAGCATTTAAATATAAGTTACACAAATGGCTGTTTCTACTCTATTAATGAATATTTCGATTATATTTAGGCTGTTTTCTTTTTTATTATTATTTAGATTGAATTATAATTCAGCTGTTTTAAAATTTTAAAATATTTTAATTATGACTTATATAAATTATTATTTACAGTTATAAATTAATGTTTTTTTTAATTGACATATTAAAGTAGAAAATGAATTTAATGTATATTACTAATTTTAATTTGATGTGGTTGTAATTTATTAGATTTATTATTGATTATAATAATTGCAATGATGATGGTCATTAATTGTTGTTCCATTTTTTCTTTAAATGCTATTTTATCATTGTTTAATATTATTTTAACACACCATACCTTGGCAAATACTCTGTATCTTTCTAATTATTGTGAAGACCATGATCTACGTGTATTAGCAAATAAAATATGTTTTTATTCTTATTCGAAAACACCAAAATATTCGTAGTATAGCAAACTTTATTATGTCATTAGATGGAATCTCTTCCGCGTACATAGCTCGTACATTTTCCCCCGGTTCTAGCAATATTGTTGAAATGAGAAACTCTAACGTTATTTTATAATCTAAGATTTATTAGAGTACGATAATAATTCTACAGCAGCAGCAGCTAATTGTGCAGTAAGAGGTCATACAATGATGCATTGCAGCCGAGTTGGCAAGAACTCCTCGTACCTCATCGTAATTCTTACTAGCGTGATACCGAAATAAAATGACACAAAGTTGATAAATCTGTAGTAAAGTTTTCGATTGTTTAGCTTTTCCCTCTGCATGTTGACATCAAAAGATCTGATCTAAAATGTGAGGGAACACTTGTACACTGCTGTAGATTATATACGCGGATAAGTCGTACAGTTGTCTAAAATCTGCGCCATCGAAATTAAGAAAATTAATATTAAAATCGCCTGTCAAATAAATATAGTCATAGCACGACAGCGAGTCTACCGTAGTAACTGTGGTGAGGCGAGGAACCACGAGGTCTGATAGGCCGTATAAATCGTAGACAGAGTAGGTAAACTGTCTACGGTATAAATATATTAAATAAGTTTATCGTTTCCTCTAATAGACAACCACATCTGCTTGACATATCTGATATAGAATGTGCGTAGGTTTGTGTTAATAGACCCTTGCTCACATAAAGACCTACCTCCCCCCGGGTTCGTATATGCTCAGGTTTCCGATATGTTGTAGGTAATTGTAGGTAATTCAGGCACTAGCGGTGCGCGCACTGCCTCCCTCTGCTTCAATCAAGTTTGATTTACGGTTATTAGGTCACCCCCCGAAGATGCTGCCACCTTGTCGTGATGAGGGGGCTTGCGTACTTTTGTGATCCTCAAAGCTATGCCAGACAGGGCTACCCTTACTGACAGATTTGAACACGGGTTTCTCCACTGAATCAGAAGAGGGCGGCGTGGAATCGAACGTGAAAAGTGGCGAGTCCAATTTAACATTGGTAGCGTGCTCCTTTGGAGTACTACGGCAAAGGGTCAGAATGGGAACTTCGGTCGGTGGCCTCTCTATGCGAATGTCTTTGGGTGCAGTTAGTTATGAAAATGGTATCGACCGATCGTATACCACTTACACTATAAAAATTCTTTTAATATAATATTTAAGGTTAATTGAAATCTATTTAAAAAGCTTTTTCCATTCCTATTGTCAGCACTTATTCTACCAGCCCCCTACCGCACACACAAAGAATATCCGATTCGTTTTATCCGTATTCAATGTTTCATATCTATTTTTTTATATAGGGGGCAAACGAGCAGTCGGAGCCATTTTCATGACTACCGACGCCCATAGACATCCGTATAGAAAATACACAGATGAGCTGCCCTCATTTCTCTTCCCACCTCCATAGGCCATCGGCTACTTACACACCGCACGAAACGCGACAACACAGCTGTCACTTAACGCCGGTCCCGTGCAAACGAGATGTACCTCCCCGATCGTGCCGGCCCAATTTGGCTGCATGCAAGCATGCAGTGAGGCACTACCTCTTATTAAAATCTCTGCCATATTACTCAATTCTTGTAATCAGTTTGTATTTATGCAACTTTCTAATCTTGACAGATGTATGCCTATATATTATCCATAATCGGATATGGGCCAATTTCCGGGCAGCTCCTATCAAATTAGTTCGAGCTGGCTAAACTGAGACAACGTGTCTCATAGCGACAATCACAATGTTATAATAAAATACATAACCCAATAAACAACATACGAGTACATTAATACATATAATACCTACCTCTAAAAATCTTTTACCATAGCTATATGCTTTTAAAAAAGTATCTTCGGTAATCTAAATTATCTATCGTGTTTACATAAAATGTATATTTTACCTATTTTTATATGAATACCTATGAAATTTCTCAAAATTTTGAAGAATATTTGGTGAACTTATTTACTATCGATAGCACAAATTATTACATAATTTCAACGCCTCAGTTCTAGATAGTAATCACATTAATAATTCACGATTCTTTTCATTGTGAATTTTGATGATAAAAACGGGCTCAATTTGTTTACGAAAAGTGTAGGTTTTTCCTTGACTACGAAATTGAAATAAATGATAACGAACTTCCATATGGCTTACTCAGAAAAGTGGCACGCTACAAAAAGAATTATCCTAGAAAACGTGTTTCTTTCGCTAATAAAATATTCAACGGACAAACCGTGTAACAGTTTGGTGCACATATATAAACGGAACGATTGGGCTTCACCTAATAGAGCGTGTGTAGAATTATTTATCAGGAAATACCCACATGTATCTTAGGTGAAGGAAAATCTCACTCTTTTCATCACAACCGCTTTTTTTTCAAATATTATGTTTTATTCGATTTGGTTATTTTCCATTAAAAACTATATTTCACGAATTTTCATTAGTAAATCTGCAAAATGTGTTTACGATTTAAAAGAAACGTCATAAATACAATCGGGCAGGATGAGACGTCATTATATATCAGAGTCATTTAAAACAAACTTCATTTCCGACTGTTTACCGTGACGACACGTTTAAAGCAGCTTACAGCTTGAAGTATCCACATATCAACAACAAAACTATTAAATGTGAAATAAGTTTGTGGCGCCAAGGTATTTTTTCATCTACATTTTATTAACTTGGAACAGTCTTTGAAAGTTTGTTATGAAGGTATTGAATATTATTATTTAACCTTTAATTGCCGAGGTGGGGTCACCGTGACCCCGCGAAATTTGAAACAGAAATATTTCAGTAACCAATAGCGTTATATGCCTGTCTCTTTCAGTAGCTGCTTGTTTTGACTTGTCCTTTCGTTAGTCGGCCGTTGCATCGCGGCACGTGTGCACGTTTACCACCCATCGGACCTCCGGGGTCACCGTGACGTAAGGTCGGTGTTAATGTGAGTATTTTGAAAATTTATGTTTTATTGTTATTACTTGCAATATCCTTATTTTGTCTTTTTTTTAGATGTCGCAACCGAGTACTTCAGGAACCGGACGTAAGCGTACAAGACAAGTGGATTCGAGTGATCTCGGCTATGAAATAGTTTTAGAGAGCTGGTTAGATGAGGAATTGGAAAACTTTAGCGATTGTGATGGTGAGATAGTTGATCCTGATTTTCGCTTGCACAGCGATCATGATACTAATTCAGAACAGTCAGCTGAGGAAGAAGATTCAAGTGTTCCACAAAGTCAACAAGACATACAAGCGGAAACTTCAGGTTTTCGTGAGTTATCGTCACCAAATTCTTTTACGGACAGGGAACCACAACAAAGAAGAGATAGGTCATATTATGGCAAAAATGGATATAAGTGGAGTTCTATCGAGCCTGTGCCAAGATCATGTAGATCTTTGAGACATAATATAGTTTGTAATATATCTCAGAGGCGTAGAGATAGTACCAATCCTGTTATACTGTGGTCCGAATTTTTTGATTCCGATATGATTGAAAAAATTGTCACATTTACCAACAAAAAACTTTGCTTTATGAGAACTAAATACAAAGATAGTGAACGTATAGAGCTACGTAATACAGATTTGGTGGAAATAAAATCATTTTTCGGTCTACTATTTTATACATCTGTGTTCAAATCTAATCGTGAAAACATAAACTTTTTATATGCTACCGACGGGACGGGACGTGAAATTTTCCGAAGCGTACTATCCAAAAATAGATTTTTGAATTTGCTCACAGCCCTTCGGTTTGATGACATTGAAACCAGATCGCTGCGTATTCAGGAAGACCCCCTTGCAGCAATTTCTGAATTATTTGGAATGTTTATAGAAAAATGTAAAGCAGCATATGTTCCTGGCCCTTATCTTTGCGTTGATGAAATGCTCGTGCCATACAGAGGTAGATGTAAGTTTATTATGTATATGCCAAAAAAACCAGCCAAATATGGCCTTAAAATTTTAATAGTATGTGATGCAAAGACATTTTATGTCTATAACGCTTATATTTACTACGGTAAGAATTCAGATGGTGTTGGCCTCCCCGACGAAGAACGGAAATTGGCTATACCTACACAATTAGTTCTGCGATTGTGCAAGGATTTTGAAAATACACACAGAAATATAACTGCAGATAACTGGTTCAGCTCTGTTGAACTCATGGAGAAATTGTTGGAACGAGGACTGACGTATGTTGGTACACTAAAAAAGAACAAACGTCACATACCACCTTCATTTCAGGCATCAAAAACCCGAGAGCCTGAAACTAGTTTGCATGGATTTACCAAAGATTTTACTCTCGTGTCATATGTGCCAAAGAAGCATAAAGCAGTATTATTGATTTCATCTATGCACCATTCAGCACAAATTGATTTTAGAACTAATAAACCAGAAGTTATTATGGATTATAATATGACTAAAGGCGGCGTGGATGAGGTCGACAAGAAATGCTCTAACTATTCTTGTAGTCGCCGTACCCAAAGATGGCCAATGGCCATATTTTACCGCATTTTGGACATAAGTGGAATAAATGCATTTGTAATCTATACATCTTGTACAAACGCATCACCAATTGAACGAGGGAGCTTCTTGCTAAGTCTTGCCAGAGGGTTAGTTGTACCGCACTTGAATAGACGTGTCTACAACACTCGCTTGCCAAGGGAGCTAACGCTTACAATAAAACGTATTCTTGGAAACGATTTGATACCCAAACAACAAGAAGACCACGAAGATGTCGTAAGCAACCAAATTAGGAAAAATTGCAACATTTGTCCATCCAAGCTCAAAAGAAAGACCCCTCATAAATGTATGAGGTGTAAAAAATACATATGTCTTCAATGCGCCCAAAAAGTCTGCCAAAATTGTGCCTTAGATGATTAGATGTTTAGAATATTTACTATATCTTGTTGATTATACTTTATTTTTGTTGATTATGATAAGAGAAGTTACTTTTTTCAGTATATTTTATAATTTAATTAGTTTTTTCATGAGACTGAAAATTACGTTGCTAAAAAAGTGTTATTTTTGTATTTTTGCATTAAAATGTATTTTTAAAATTATTTTTGTTGTTTTTTTGATTTCATCACAATGTTAGATAAATAACCTTTTAAATGATATATAATTTTAACGGATTTTTATCATAGACTCTACTAAAAAATCACTTCAAATCGGGGGGTCACCGTGACCTAACCTCGGCAAATATGTTCCAAAAATGATGGTCGGTAACTAAAGGTTAAACTTTCAAGGCAAAGTCTAAACTTGAAGTCGCCTTTGAGATGTCAAAATGTTTACAATGAATCTACCTACCTACTACCACAGATTAATAAACTTAACAGATGCTTCACTCCCATACAAAAGTACAAATACCTACCGCTGTAATTACCTACAAAATCTCGCTCATGTTCGCAGCGAAGAGAAATGCACCTTATTTAACTTTAATACCCATGCACTTCACAATCGTAACTTGGTTTCGGCATTTTATACTAAACGCAGAAATCGTACAGTGCACAATAAGTGAACGCGCGAGCGTGCGACGGCCCTGTGTCCCAGATATCTTCAAAGATAGTCGAAGCCGTAGGTATAAAACGCGTGACCTCGAGCGAGTGACGGACGCCTGCTACTACTATGGTAATTTGATTGGTCTCAGTAATTATGCTTTTACCAAAATTCTAGGTTTCTATAAATTAATCAGAAAGAAAAAAAAATGAGCTGCTCTTGTCAAATATACAGGGTCCGCCAGCGTTACCTGACATATTCGACTTGCGCAGTAACAAGTTATAACATATCGTAGATTGTTGATTAGAGTGTCACTGTGTTCAATATAAATGAAGGTTTAGTTACAATGGAGACCTGGACCTCGCAGCATCGAGCTTTTGTCGTGGAGATGTTTTTTAAAAATGGTGATTCTGTGACTGTTACTCGAAGAAAGTTTCGTACTCACATTTGCATCAGCCCCCATGGGAAAGTTCCTGCTCGCAATACCATTCTGAATTGGATTCAGAATTTTCGTGATATTGGTTCTGCTTTAAAAAAGAAGGAGGTAGTACAAGAAGTGTTAGAACACCTGGAAACGTTGAGGCAGTACGTCTTACAATACAGAAAAGTCCACGCCGATCTGCCAAACAACACTCTCAGGCTCTTGGGTTGTCAAACACCTCAGTTCGACGTATTCTACACGATCTACACTTTCATCCCTATAAAATTGCTGTTGTACAGATGCTCAAACCGCAGGATATCATGCGAAGGATTCTTTTCTCGAACAAGGTGAGGGAGATTTTGGACGAAGACCCAGGCATCACGCTCCTTATGTCCGAAGAAGCTCATCTGAATGGGGCAGTAAACAAACAAAACTGTCGGTATTGGGCACAGAATAATCCTAAAGAGCTGCGTCAACAACCGTTGCACTCTGATAAGGTTACAGTGTGGGCTGCAGTGGCGAAATTTGGTGTAATAGGCCCCTATTTTTTTGAAGAAGCTGGAAGAGCAGTCACTGTAAACTCTGAGCGCTATCAGACTTTGTTGCGTGAATATCCCGTCCCGGAATTGCGTCGCCGCCGCCTGCGTCGTTGTCAGATTTACTTTCAACAAGATGGAGCGACTTGTCACACTTCCAATGATTCCATCGCCGAAGTAAGGAGGTTATTTCCCAGAAAAGTCATATCAAAGAGAGGAGACATTGACTGGCCTCCCTGCTCGCCTGATCTCACCCCATGCGACTATTTTCTATGGGGATACCTCAAGAACAAGGTGTACATCCATAAGCCAAGCACTCTGGTTGAGTTGAAAGATAAGATTAGACAAGAAATTCGTTCTAT
>LUGF01050211.1:60920-75004 GCA_001625245.1 Calycopis cecrops
GTGCAATTCTCGTAGGACAGTGACAAGATAATATCGGGTTCTTGCCGATTTTATATAATCAGTAGGTAAAATTTTCTCATCTTTTTAATAATACCAACTTATGAACCCTATTTTAAATGAAACATTTGGTATTGGTATCAAATGACAAAATTTTATGTCAATTGACAGTTGTTTGTCGATAACAATTTCTTTATTTATTTTTATTGTATGTATTTTTAAGTTAAGCTTTCTCTTTTTTGTTTTTCTGTTCATCCCAATTTTGACATGTTCAAAGTGAGATCATAGCTGATTTTGTAAGAGCATAAGTCGCCACATAATCACAAGGATAACAATTTGCAGCCGCTTTAAATAAAATATAAATATATAAATTGTTATTTACAATCTCATTGGGTTAGTGTGCCACCAAAGAAAATAATTTTCGATTTGTCCAGATAACGCTCAGGATAAGAAGTTAATTGTCCTCTAGTGAATCGGATGTTCTTTTATGTCGAAAAGTCAAAAAAACATACGTTCAATAAAAAATGTATTTCGAATAGTATTAATTTACTTTATACTATCCTATAACAGACTAGGGAATTAGGGAAATAGACCACGATTGATTTTAAACGAGATAATGATGTGGTGTGCCAACTAACTAGCACAATGTCCATCTGACCTACAAGCAATTTATCGCACTATTTCACCTGTCCGCGCCAGACCCCTTATTCCACTAACCCGACTTATATTTCACTAGAAACGATTTATTATTTCCTTTAATCTTGCATCTCGAGGTTAGGGTTTAAAAAGTATTAGCTCATCAACGAGTTGTATATTATAACATGAATGTACGTAGATGGCTTGTCCCTATAGAGGTGGTCCGCTGTAGCCGAAATTAGTCAGGGATAATATATTGTAATATATAATCAGTAGATAGAAAGATAAAAAAAAATATATTTTTCCTACGACTTTTGACGTAACTCGTTAAATTGATATTTCAATGATTTATTAATGTACCGTGGTGAGATTTGTAAGTACCGCGCGGGCATGCAGCCAGCTGTACACAGGCTTATTGACCTTATCTTGCATAGGTACGCGATTCACTTATAACGCTCTGACGAAACATTAAATTCATATTTATTTTTGTATGAAAAACTTAAACAAAGAGTTATGAAAGTCGCAGAACAAATGTTGTTGTTGATGTTATTTACCTATATCTGGAAGCTTGCTGGTATTTAAAAATAAATTTTAAAAATAACCCTGTATATACGAGTAAATATAGTAAGCACGCTGGAATGTTAAAAATAAATAATTTGTGGGCAATGTTCACTTATAATGACGCAAATCAATTGTATTTCTTGAAAATATATTATTATTACTCTTTTCATAGCTTCCCTTATGCTATGAAAGGAATAACAATAATACTTGATTATCCCAATTCTCTAAAGAACTACTGGTTTGTGAGAAAAACTTTACAAGTGATTTCCATGGTGTACTGCAGTCAAAGTTGACGGTATGGGTGAAACCTCTGCCTTACATGTTGCTGCTGCTAAGTGACATTGTCGTCGCGTTGCATGCGCGTAACTATTATGGGCTAAACTCAACTAAAAAGTTAATTACTATTATTACTATATTATAGAAGATAATAATTATGTCACTTCTAGATGATCTATGTCCTGATTTTTATTGATTACTGTAAGAACTCAAGCAGTTTGGGTCACTTCTATTTAGCTGATCATTGGATGAACTATAATGTTCATCCAATTATATGTCCTTGTGATTATAATCGGATTGAAGTACTGACGACGTTTGAAAAGAGAATTAGTACGGAGAGTAATAATCCACAAGAAAGCATCAGTTGTTCCTGACGACACAGGAGTAGCAGAGGTGGGAACGAGTGGTGGGCGAAGCCCCCAAAAAGCAACAGAAAATCATATGGATTAACTTAGCTTTTTTCCTAGGTTGAAATTTCATGAAAGATCTTACCTTTGATGGAAATAATTAGCAATAGATCAAATATTTCAAAAAAACTTCATTAGTTTTTATTTCTTCAGTTTTAAGAGTTACAAAGTATTTTCTTGAAACAGCGTTGACCACTTGGAGGCGTTAACATACAAAACTTTATTAGGTACAATGTAACCAAATGACAACATAATTTTTTTTAGTATAGTTAATGGTGACAAACTTTCACATTTGTTTTTTCCTTGATTCCAAAAAAAATCAAGTTTAATCCATATAATTGGTTAAATTTTAACAAACTACCATTTAGCATTTGACATGTATTTGTGTCGATGTTTCAAACATATATTGTCATTTTAATAAATTCAACTCAAAACAATGAAATAAATTTAACTTTTAGAAGCGTTCAGGTTGTACAACATATTATTGTATATACTTTCTCTGACTGATAATTTCTTGTCTTTCTTTCATTATAATTATTTCTTGTATGTAATAAAACGATTTTATGAAGAATTGCCAGGTTTTGAAAAAGTATATTGCTTTTTATATATTAATAACAGTACCCTGCGTGTGTTAGTATAGGTATAATGTAGGTAGTAGCTCGTACCAACTCAAAAACCTTCGTGGGGTCTCATGCACAACAACTTTGCTTAAGATCATCACATGATCAAATACAACTTTGTCGTTCATACAAACGCTACGCAAAACCAAATTATTTTAGTTTCTAGTATGGCTTTCGTTGGTACGGGGCCCTCGGTGTGCGAGTCCGACTCGCACTTGGCCGGTTTT
Source organism: Calycopis cecrops (assembly GCA_001625245.1). Lineage (NCBI taxonomy): Eukaryota > Metazoa > Arthropoda > Insecta > Lepidoptera > Lycaenidae > Calycopis > Calycopis cecrops. The sequence goes on from LUGF01050211.1 coordinate 63,645, forward strand.
TTATATATAAAGATGTTTAACATCAATCAATCATCTTCTTATACGAAATATACAGGGTCTGTCGTAAATAATGGATAAATTATGTAAATATAATATGTATATAAATTTGAAATCGCGCTATGGAAGTACCAGTATTTATTCCACTAGCACTAACGATTCGACTGGATTATGGCTTGAGGTGGTTGAGGTCGTCCTTCACAACTCCGCCTAAGCCGCTCCCCGGAAATCTTATTTCCATGAAAGAGTTGACTACTATTGAATTTAGAATACGCTAAGGGCGTTTCAACTAGTTGTAGACAGTCGCAAAGACTTACAAGTAACACTTTTAAGCTTTGGAAGATTATTCTAATTCAATAAAATTGAAAAATGCAATATTTTTGAAAAATCGAAATTCTCTGTTAGTTAGTTATTTTGCTCTTGTTACTACTATTACTTACTTAAAGTACCTACACTTTATTATACCTTTTTGAAATCCTCGCATACTACACATGTTTTTAAGTAAAGGATTAAATTAAAAAATACAAGTTTTTAGAAGTAAAATGCAAAAAAATACACAAAAAAAAACAAGTTTTGTTGAAATGGCAGCTAATTGAAATCGTAAAGGAGGAAAATTTAAACAAAAACACAAAATTGTGTACCATTTTCATACCGTTGGCATCCTGACATAAAATTATTATTTTCTTACAGTCTGATAGCAGGTTAGCCTGCTGCTAACAGTTTATTCATTATTTACGACAGACCCCGTATACCTATCTATAAAACATATTCCTATAACATGTAAATTATATAAAAAAAAATCGGCAAAATGCGAGTCCGACTCGCACACCGAGGGTTCCGTATGAATGGGAAGAACATTCGAAACGTGATGCATGGTTCCAAGACGTTTTTCTCTAAAACGCGTGAACTTCAGAAAATTAAAATGAAAATTTTAGCTTAATCCCAGCTGAAATTTTTGTCAATTACGAAGGTCAGTTACGTCTTGATGCCTTGAAAAAATCACACTTCTAAGTTAACGAAATAAAAAGTTATAGCTAATTATGCAAAAATTTTGTATGGAAACGTACTTTGTCGATTCGAGAAATTCGTCAAAAAATTCGTGCCGCAACCGTCTAAAAATAGACGGTTGCGGCACACATTTATCAGGCGAATTAGTTATAAGTTGATAATGATTTTTCCAATGATCTACATATAATTTTTCTAGTTTTCAGATTTATTCCTATATATGTGCTATAAGTTCTTACTTCTTGCCAAATTTTACTACTCCAGGTCAACGGGAAGTACCCGATTATTTTAGGTTTTCGACAAAGTACGTTTTCATACAAAATTTGTGCATAATTGGCTATACTTTTTATTTCGTTAACTTAGAAGTGTGATTTTTTCAAGGCATCAAGACGTAACTGACCTTCGTATTTGACAAAAATTTCAGCTTAATCCCTTCACGCGTTTTAGAGAAAAAGGTCTTGACAGACGTACAGACAGACGGACAACAAAGCGATCCTATAAGGGTTCCGTTTTTTCTCTTTGAGATACGGAACCCTAAAAATTGGCGGATAAGGCTGTCATGCTCTTAGGTAGCTCTAAATGATATAGCAGTGTCGGAATCGGAATATAATCGGAATACTTGGATCCCACATATCGAGCAACGTTCACTTTGTTGGTCACTTGGAATTTGGAAGCGAATGCTAAACTAGGCTTCTGGTTGGGTGTGCTCAGTAGGGCAAAATTTTTAGTATTACAAGCCAACCATTGAGTGATGTTATTATCTGTGGGGAGGGCCGTCATAGAAACAGCTCGTTCTTAGTGAGTGTATTCAACGTAACGCATCTTGAGTCATAGTCAACCAATTTATTTTCGGTCATATTAACTCTTGGGCAGTTTTAGGAGATATCGGCTCCCTCTGCATCTTTTATGACCATATATACAAACAGCGATATTTCACATTTTTGGAATATTCTTTACATAATAGCAGTTTTTTTATATACGTAATAATATGTATTTCACATTTCTAAAAAGTAAAATAATCTATTCAAAATAAGTATAAAAATTTAGTACAATAATTTGCAATCTGCACGAGCCAAACAGCAAAATATTTCTACATGCCAACGTCAGGAGTATGTGCATTATCTTGATTTGACCTGACTGCTTACAATTAATAATTTGCATAAGCTAAAACATGTTTCGTTTAGATTTAGTCATAGCTTACATCAGGGCTTCCCAAACTTATTTGTACTATGGCTCCCTTGGGTGATTGCCATTTTTTAAGACGCCCCTCAACGCAGTCCCCAAAAATGTTAACCAGTATTTGTACGCCCTTACTAACCTAGTAACAGGTTATCAGGAAGACACGAATTAGTCAATAACAAATTCTATTTAGTTTTACTAAAAAATGATATTTATATAACTGGCTGGCTACTAATAAGAGGAATTAGTCAAATCGACATATCGACACGCGACGTGCCTGGGATAATACCCGGGCCCTGTTAGAGAAGCCCTGGCTTACATAACACATTACTTGCATATTATGACATGTGTATTGTGTAATACAGCAATGCTTTTCCACCACACAAATTACTTCGAAATACCAACGTCTATTTCGTGGTAATTAACATAAGCTGGTTCATAATAATATAATTTTATTAGCATTGTTTGAGTATTATAGAGAATCTTATTAGGTGTTCTGATTCAATGATTGCTAAAAAATTACGTTTTATTTATTGTCACTTCGTAGTATATATCATCATCATCATCAGCCGGAGCACGTCCACTGCAGGAAGCCATAGAGCGCCAATATGAATATCTGAAAAATGAACCCAAAAAAGATAAGATGCCTTTTTTATTTCAATGTATAAATAAATTTAAAATACTGCATAAAATTAAAATTTATTTTAAAAACTAAGAAATATATAGCTACTAAATAAAAAAGTAGATATATAGTTGAAGTTATAAATTCAGTACCTAATTATGTACCGCGAAATGGACATAAATAAAATACTTTACACTTTGTGCGCTGCTGAAGTTATTGAAGATAGCAAATACTTTTTTTCAATGACTGTCATATTCAGTCGGTATTATTACGTAAAAAATATCAATTCTTATCAAAATAATGTTTACTGTCAAAACAATTAACTTTATGTGGGTAGATTCAAACAGTAGTTTTATTGTTTTATACAAAATCTATGTTGGGATCGTGTTTTTTTCGTGTTTGGGAATAATTTTATGTAAGTGTCCTTATCAACACTTACATAGAGTATTATGTTATATCATTCTTAGTTTTTTTTTTAATTACATTTTCGAAAAACGCAAATACAACTATGTTGTCCATACATACGTTTTGAAAAAAAAAACCTATTATTATAGATACGGACGGAACCCTACGTGCGCTAGTATTCGCACCTTGCCAGTTTTTTTCTATATTCAGTGTAAAATCGATTAGTCAGTCAGCCTCTCCAAATAAATGTTGAAGTTATCAGGTGACAAAGGGATTTCTTTTTTAAGGCTTGTGTACGTAAAACGAAAAACTTTACTCTTAAAAATAAGTTAGTTTTACGTCTGATAAGACCCTTTTCGCAGGAAAACGTAGTAAACATATTATTTATTTTTTTTAACGCAACAAAAGAAGTTTTTACTTCGAAAGTCATACTTACAAGTCGATACAATTAAACTAATTTACCTATACAATGGTACTTAATCAAAATTATAGTGAACTTCACGTTGACCCAGAATCAAGAAGATTGGCAACGATTAAGAAATGATAGTACAAATAAAAATATAAATCTGAAATTATTTGTGCAATGTTTGTAAAGTATAAACAAGTTGTCATGCATATGCACCTCTCATTGGAAGACAACCCTCAGTGTGCTCATCCTATTCGCATTTGATCGCTTTTATAGTTTTATTTTATTTCTTCAAATTCCGTTGCAAAAAGAGCGGTATTATAGATTAGATTAGACATTCTTCTTCTGTTTCTGTTCTGTATGTTTGTTTGTCTGTGTGTGTGTCCGTTTGGGGCACATCAGCATCTTTGTACAATCTAATGCCAAACTTTCTTGCAGATGTTCTTAGCTATGTTTGGAAAAATTGGTACCTACAGTACTTTGAAAGTATCAGCTCTTTTCCGAAATAATACATATTTATACACAGTCTACGCGTATAAATGTAATTTCCAATATTCTTCATTAGCGAATACCTCAGTCATTAATTCTGTGTTATAAATGTGTTCATGCCTTGTGCAGTACTTTCAACTATGCGCGGCTAATCAACCAATAAGTCCAGGATATTATGCTATTTTGAATATTGAATAATAAATCCAATATGTTGTACAATGAGAATTATTGTATTTGTGGTACTTATTTTATTGCTTCTAAATATAATGTTATGTTTATCTGCAAACAGTTTTTTTATGAATAATCGTCTTTACAAAAACTATTTCAAGGTTATGTACCTACCAGTATATTATTATGCCATTAATTATATTCTTCACACGCTTGCAACAAAAAAATATATGAAAAAACCGGCCAAGTGCGAATCCGACTCGCACACCGAGGGTTCCGTATGAATGGGAAGAACATTCCAAACGTAATGCATGATTTTCAAGACCTTTTTCTCTAAAACGCGTGAAGGGATTAAGCTGAAATTTTGTCAAACACGAAGGTCAGTTACGTCTTGATGCCTTGAAAAAATCACACTTCTAAGTTAACGAAATAAAAATTTGTAGCCAATTATGCACAAATTTTGTATGAAAACGTACTTTGTCGAAAAGCTAAAATTTACGGGTACTTCCCGTTGACCTGGAGTTGTAAAATTTGGCAAGAAGTAAGAATTTATAGCACATATATAGGAATAAATCTGAAAACTAGTAAATTATATGTAGATCATTGGAAAAATCATTATCAACTTATAACTAATTCGCCTGATAAAAATGTGTGCCACAACCGTCTATAGACGGTTGCGGCACGAATTTTTCAGATAAAAGTGATATAAATTTTGTTTACCAATTTTTAGATTTATTTCTACATGTATACTGTAACGTCTTACTTCTTGCCAAATTTCAGAATTCTAGCTCAACGGGAAGTACCCTATAGGTTATCGAAAAAGTGCGTTTTCATACAAAATTTGTGCATAAATGGCTATAGCTTTTTATTGCGTTAACTTAGAAGTGTGATTTTTTCAAGGCATCAAGACGTAACTGACCTCCGTATTCTACAAAAAATTTCAGCTTAATCCCTTGACGCGTTTTAGAGAAAAAGGTCTTGACAGACGTACAGACAGACGGACAACAAAGCGATCCTATATCAGCTTAATCCCTTGACGCGTTTTAGAGAAAAAGGTCTTGACAGACGTACAGACAGACGGACAACAAAGCGATCCTATAAGGGTTCCGTTTTTTCTCTTTGAGATACGGAACCCTAAAAAACTATTATAAACTGGGACTTACAGTGTATTGAAGTTTAAAATATTATAACCATTAGCACAGTTTAACTGAGTGGTAGTGTTAAGATAACAAAATTATATTATAAATTTAAACTAGATTAATAATACTTAAAACTATGATTCGACTATTTGCGTTTAGTGTGTTTACCATATTGATACTTTGTACAGACATTAGTAAATCAGCTAGAATATTAGCTGTATTTCCTGTGCCTTCAATTAGCCACCAAGTTGTGTTTCGCCCAATAACACAAGAGCTGGCTAAGAAACATGAAGTTATTGTGATCACAACAGATCCAGTATTTACAAATGGGCCATCTCCGGCGAATCTTACAGAAATCGACGTCCATGATATTTCGTATAAAATTTTTAGAGAAACCTTACTTAAGATCCCTATGGGGAAAAAGGGTGGTTTGGCTGAACAAATGGGTACTCTGATTAATGTGTTTTCGGTTGTTTTTGAAGAACAGTTGAAAAACGACCACATTCAAAAACTCATTAATGATAAAACACAAAAATTTGACTTAATTATTATTGAGGCGTGTGTGAAACCAGCTCTAGCTTTTTCACACATATTCAAAGCTCCCGTGCTATTAATCAGTTCACTGGGCTCTGTTTTGGATAATAACTATGTCATTGGTGCCCCGGATCATCCAACAAGATACTTAATGCTACGCGAAACACTTTACAATTTGACAATATGGGAGAAGTTCAGCGCATTAAATTATTACTGGGATCTACAAACGGTTATCTCAAAGCAAGAAGAACGTGATAATGTTTTGTATAAAAAATATTTTGGTGAGGATATGCCAACATTAACTGAATTAAGTAATAATGTTGAAATGCTCTTTGTGAATTTCAATCAAATTTGGTCTGGAAATTACCCTGTACCGCCAAGTGTTATATTTATGGGAGGACTACATCAAAAGCCAAGAAAACAATTGCCAAAAGTAAGTATTTTAATGTATACTTCTCTTATATACTTACGTATAACTAATGGTTTATTTATTTATCTAAGAAAATACGTCTTAGGCTGCCGTCAGTATTTTAAATTTCAAAGTGGTTTCACGTAAATACAAAACTCCATCATGTTTTTCTTGCAATATATTTTAGCTGCTCCAGGTCCCAAGTAGGTACTTATTTTTTTTTAAGTTGTATACGATGCGCCGGATATTCGGCCGCTCGATATGCTGCTATCCAGCCAGGCAATAGACCGAATGTTCGGTGTCCCGAACCTACCCGATAAAATGTTTTATTTGTACAAATCAGACTGCCTGCCCAGACAGTCCCAGCTCAATGCTTTGCATTCAAATTGAGCTGGCACCACCTTAAAATGTAAGATATGGTATGTTGTTTCAAACAGTCTATTCGTTTCCTGTGACCCGTTTATGGGAAGGTAAAAGGACTGGTCTGCGTAACCCATATCATGCGGATGCTTATCTTATCTCCTTGACTCCTGCAACACAGTGAATACTAGCGCAGGAGTCAGGGAAATCTATTGCTGCATGACTCACTTTTTTGGCATAAATAAAGAATTTATTTATTTATTTATTTATCGTTCTTTTCGCGAAATTATACTAAACTGGCTGCGCCCCGCGGTTTCACCGGTCGGTTTTAAAAATAGGAAATCATCCCATTGGCATCCCATAGGGACATTGTTTCGGGATAAAAACTATCATGTGCTAATCCACGTTACCCTCTTTGTGTGTGCCAAATTGATTGAAAATCGGTTCAGTATTTTTTGGGTGAAGGAGTAATAAACAAACAACCAAACATACAAACTTTCGCAATTTATAATATTAGTAGGATTCCTAGAGAAAAATTCCACCTCATGCCTGCAATACTACAATTTATTTTTCTCGAATACGCAACGCAGAATTATTAAAATTGGTATTAAACAAAGAAAACAGGTCTTCTTTGTTTAATACAATTTTTAACAAAATTGTCTGACGAATTGTGTATGTAACCAAGGTCTTGAAATAAAGGTGGCGAAAAGTTAAAGAGTTTGTAGGCAAAGTTGTAATGATTAAGAATCAATTTAAGCACACAGTTTAAGTGGGAAAAAGCATACTTCCCACTTTTCCCTTAAACCAGCCAAGCGCGAGTCACACTCGCTTACCGACTTTCCGTACCAACAAGAGGAACGAGCTAATCAACTTATATAGGTCGAAAAATTATATAATTATATTTGGCCATTTGCGCACATTTTGTATGAAACTACAAATCACTTGACATTTCAATAAAGTGATATGATAATTATTGTTAAGTATATGCCTATTTTTAGTATTTGTTGTAACATAAATTACGGTTCATGAGCTTACAATCTGCTTACTGACGAGCTGACGAATAGCGGAATTTTACCCTAACTAACATGTGAACTAATGATAGAATTAAATCAGCATCACACAAACTTAAATCTGACTTATATCTATACATAAAACTCAAACGTGACATAGGCATCTATCAACGCACAGCCCAAAGCACTTGACAGATCAAGCTGAAATTAGGCATCCAGGTAGATGTTACGACGTAGGCATCCGCTAAGAAAGGATTTTTAGAAATTCTACACCTAAGGGGGTGAAATAGGGTGTTGAAGTTGAAACCGCGGGGCACAGCTAGTACGATAAAAGAATGTTAGAATGCTCAAGCCCAGTGAAGCCGGCGAGGGTTGATAGTTTATATAATTCACAAAAATTGTTTATTTCAAAGAACGATTTCTAAGAATCGTACATTATTATAATGTTGAGATTAATCTCAAACTAAATGGATCTCAATAGCATAACACGTTTATATTTTTTCATTAATGTTAATGTAATGTGTGAAATATAAAAAGATGTGTCGCTTCTAAATTATATGGAAATCTATATAAATATGTAATATTAATTGTTGATACGATTGTATTCAGTAGTTTTTTTTATAATAATAATAATTCTTGATATGTGTATCTAAATTAAAAAAAATATAGAATAATAAATTATACTTCAATAACTATTTTATCATATATAAAAATAATTATTTTTACTTTTGAGGATTACAGTCCAATAGACACATAATAACAACATAATTGTAGTGCAGACCAGAAAAACTCGCATTCCGCACAAGACGCAACAGCGTAGATATATTTGCAAAGTGAGAGAGAGGTCTCCTATGAGGTTGTCAGCAGGTTTTCTCACTTTAAATGAAGCACATCAGTCATCAGTTTTTTTAATAACTTTTTCTCTAGGTAACGTAGGTAAATCTGCCAATTTCGATATAATGGTATGTGGGCTTATAATAGTTTGCATATATTCGCAACAAGCTGTATTTTAGTACAGTTGTTCAAAAGACAAACAAAACCTGAAAGTTCTCTTGCATTCTCGTGTGTGATTTTTTTATTTTCAAGGTCAAATGTCAAAAAACTGAGATTTTTGCGATTTTCAGCAAAACGGTAAGTTTTATCATAAAATACGTCAGAGTAAAATTGTAGATCATAAAAGTATCTATGAAAATATATATAAATATTTTTTTCTACGAGTTTCGGAGATATATGTAGCGGTGAAAAAGTTGTAGCCGTTAGCGTACCCTAAATTAGCGATGGGGTATTACTACTAAAATTTATCGAATTAGTAGTGAACCGGTTCGATAATTAATTATCGAATCGCCGCACTGCACAGTGCACTGCCCTCCGACCGTGTACGATTGCGTCACGCGCTGAGCTGCGCGTCGATAGTTATCGATTAATCGAAAAATCACGTCGAGTGACTGCTAAATCGACAATCGATGCGCTATAATAATATTTTCGATTTATTCGATGGTTTTTTTTTGCAACAATCGCCCATAGCTATCCTAAATACCATATATTGCCCAATTTTAAAGGTCAGGCTATCTTGATAGAACTGGTCGACCGCTACCAAGGTTTTTATTAATACCTAATCTGGTTTTTGTATTTCGAGATCTTCGATTTATTTAACTTATGTACTAAATTTAAAAAAGTCCAAAATTCTTGCTATTTACTATATTTATAAAATTATTATTTGTTACAGGACTTAGAATCTTCCTTGAACTCTTCCAAGCACGGTGTTATATACTTTAGCCTTGGTACAAACTCGGCACCGTTATCTGCTGAGCAGATGGAAGTTTTCGTTAACGTTTTCTCTAAACTGCCATATGATGTTTATTGGATTTATTATCATGAGAACAAATTACCGAAATTATCAGACAACATTAAAGTGTTTAAATTCTTACCACAAGCCGATCTTTTGAGTAAGTTTGTTACAATTATTTTTCATATTAAGTGTGTGTTTCTCCTAAACCTGACCAACAACTTATCTATAGATGCCAACCCTTGTTAGAAAATGAAAGAATGAGAAAAGAAGATGATAATTTATACCAAGCATTATATTATACCTACTAGTTCTTCTACAAGTACATATATTAATGATACATAGCTATCAATTTAAAGTTATTAATTTAACGTAGCCATTATTAATATTGTAAATCTTGTCATTTAACTTTGTTGTCAGTCTTTTAACCTTCATTGGCTACAGTTTTTTTGACTAACCTTGAGACATTTGGGTAACATAAAATATTAAAGAAATAAATTACAAGTAGGTACGAAATATGTTACCTATGTTTTTTTATGATTTAGGAGGGCAAACGAGCAGCCGGAGCCATTTTCATGACTACCGACGCCCACAAACATCCGCATAGAGGCTATACAGATGCGCTGCCCTCCTTTCTCCTCCCACCTCCATGGACCACCGGCTACTTACACACCGCACGAAACGCGACAGCACAGCTGTCACTTTACGCCAGTCTCGTGTAAGCGAGAGGTACCTCTCCGGTCGTGCCGGCCCAATTCGACTGCATGCAAGCATGCAGTGTGGCACTACCTTTTACCAGACTATGTGAAAAATACTTGAGGTATTTTTGTTTTACCAAATACTATAGATATATTGAAATTTAGTTTTAATTAGGAATTGTTTTTATGGAGAAGTCGTTATTAAATAATAAATAATTAAATAAAAATACCCTGCAATTTATTAATAAAAAAAATAACTAGAAAAAGTTAGCGCTAAAATTTTGCGTTGTTTAATTACAATAAATTAAATTTTGAAGAGGGCAACCCATCTTTATAACCTATGTATATGCAGTTAATTATGGGCGTCGATAGTAGTCGGAAATACTTATAAATGATATGGTAACGTTTATCGTTATTGATGTATAAAAACAATTTCTTGAGGACATAATTAAAATTACGAATATAATCGACTTCGACGATCGAAAAAAAAATTTTGTTTATCTTAATTCTTGTTAATTTACAAATGCCCGCTTCAATATTAGTATGACGATATTTGATAGCGTGTAATAGATAATGTGCCTTAAGCGAGAGAAGATTAATAATAAAATCAGAAATCCGAGCTAGTATATGATATAATATTTTTAAAACAAAATATACAAATTACGTAATCTATACGAGTCAACTATTTTTGTTAATGATTGTCTTTAAAAGTTGTTTACGGACAATAATTTACGTGATAACGTCATAACACAACAGTGAAAAAAACACGTCATAAAAGGCAATCCGCTAATTGAGTCTGAAGCCGGGCCGCCACAAACCCTGAGGCCGATCGTGTTTATCTCTATCGATTATTCCACATGTGCGGGGAACATGATACTTTTTCAACCGTGCAAGCGGCGTCTAGAAAGAAATAAAGAAAGAAAAAACATTTATTTGAACACAAACAAGAGACAGACATGTACATTACACATACACAATATAAAATATAAATAATATTTCTAAGTTGTTTGTCTCTCAGATGCGTCAAATTGGCTTAGTTCGGCACAAGTCAGGTGAACATGATAAACATGTCACCTGACACCGGTTTTCAACCAAACCAATGAGTTGCATCACGGTTGTCGAGCGTCTATTTCTCTAAACATTACACAAATTT
>LUGF01050211.1:93445-114601 GCA_001625245.1 Calycopis cecrops
ACCTCACCTCACTTCACTTCACTTGCAACAACGTAATATTTCGAATAGAAGAGCTAGCCTAGAAAACATGTTTATGTTGACAATCGACATGTTATAATCGCTTTTTCATGTATTTACTAAAATGTTACTTTATTTTTTGATGTATTACGAAGTCAATATGACTGACAAATAGACAACAATTAAAAAAATCATATAATTTGTTTTTTAAGTTTAATATTTATCACTAAAAAAGCCAAATTTACACATTCCCCCAAGTGACGGGAGTGGAACCTGCGACAGTTATCAGCTGCGTCACGACTTCAATACCCGCTAAAATTACTCCGCAGTGGTCCTACTCGATCGCTAGTGGCAAGCCAAATGAAAGAGGTGATACGATCCCTCTCCTCGCCATCACCCTGAGACTACAACGGTAAAGCTGGAAATTGACGCATACACCTCACACCTCGCAAATAAGGTTGTCATTTTTCGGTAGTTGCGACAGAGCGAGAGGTACTGCTCGGCCATGGCGGCTTAGTTTGTCAGCAATGTATGTATGGCTCTACCAATATCTTTCAACGGGATAAGTACTTATTGCAAAGTCTATTAAATACAATAAAATCCATTTAAAATTTTTACTAGTTCGAATTACTTTGTTATACAGTATTAAGGACGGAAGAAGGAAGATGAGATAGCACACGATGCGGATGGCTAAAAGAGATAAAGATTCCCGTCCGGTTACTCTAAGACTCTAGCACTGATGGATCGCTTTGAAGACTTAGTGCTGTGAAACGCAAGCTAGTTTTCAATTTTGTTGTTTATTGAAGCATCATGACCAACGTAGTGATATAGCCTGGCTTTGTACTGTGTTATTTATATTATTACTAGCTGCGCCCCGCGGTTTCACCCGCGTAACTTTCGATCCCGTGGGAATATCGGGATGAAAAATAGATATTGGCCGATGCTCAGACCTGCTCAATATGCTCACTAAATTTCATGAGAATCAGTCAAGCCGTTTCGGAGGAGTATGGCAACGAAAACTGTGACACGAGAATTTTATATATTAGATTTTCTTAGAGTCTTTTTAAATAAGATGTCAAAGCAATAATATTTTTTTTATTTCGTCGTATCAGAATTTACTGAAAATTTTATGTAAAATCAAAAAAAAGTTGTTTGGTGATGACATCGACATTATATGTTTTTTATTTTCATTTGGTGTAAACATCGACTTCTTATCTTATATTTTGATTAAAATCAATCCCCTTGTGAATTATTGAAGTATCGTTTCTCGAGTGGTAAGTTTAAAGATATTTTTCTTCTGATTGATTAATTTGTAGACTATTGAAATTAGCAGACCACGTTATAAAATTTCTGATAAATCGTTGCATAAATCGTTTTCATATGTTTAATTTAGGTATTACTAAAATTTATTTAATAACATTAAATAAGTAGGTATATCTATAACGATATCTATGACCTGAATCAAACATGATTTAGGTATTAATAAAATTTATTTAATAACATTAAATAAGTAGGTATATCTTAACGATATATATGACCTAGATGAAATTTGAACCTGCAAACGCTGGCGTTATGTGCATGTTATATTCTTACTCGTATATTGAGATGTCATAGTGATTGTCAAATGATAAGTTTATGGGTAGATTCTTTATTTGTTTGATTCTTTATTCAGCTATTTGTTTATTAAATTTAACTATCACATATTCAAATTAGTTCCATGAAATCTTTGATGTAATTGTAGCATAGGTGGATTTTAATCGTCTTTCATTGTAATCCTTGAACTCGGCCCAGTCAAATTGTTCTTTATAATTTCATTGGGACACGCAATTGTAACGCGCATAAAATCAAATACGTAAATTTAACAAAGACCCGTGTCCTCACTCCGACCGTATGATGTGAGCTTAACACAAGCTCGGTAATTACCGCGAAATGCCAGTTTACATTGTCAACGACTTTTGCTGAACCAATGAATTGTTTAAGTGACTTTTATTGTAAAACGTGCCCAGTATCCTATAATCCCTTTAGGACACAGTAAATGTGTCCACATTGAGTTCATACATGAAAAATTTGATTAGTCACTGAAGTCTCTACGACAAAGAAGATGTCTGCAAACTTCACGAGCAATTAATAGCATTTTTTTTCCAGGTAATATAAAAATAATAATGTTCATCGGGAATATAGATTGGTAGTAGATTAGCCCAATCGTTTGTACGGAAACCTCGGTGTCAAGCCCAACTCACGGCGGTTTTTTCGTTGTCATTATCATTTTGTTGCTAGTAGAAAGCATTATTCTCAGTTTCTATTTTAATCTAAAGTATATTATTGTTTCATATCATAAGCAAAGGTGAATGATGAATCAACATGCTAAAGATGCTGTCATGTTTCATTGGAGCTGAATTTAGTGATCAGTGATAGGTATTCGCGTAAATGATACAACCGCAGTGTCAACTATGCTTTTACGTTTCATGCGCTTTATCAGTTGTAGGTGGACTGGTGGGGACAAAGTAAAAGAGTGCAACATATTATAATATGCGTAATAATTATTCGAGTATCAATGGGCGACGTTTGCCCTATATAATAAAAAAAATAATTACTAATAAAGCTTCAATGTTGCTGCGTTTTGCAAATTCCAAGTATTGTATTATGTTGGCAAACTTGATTAAAAAATTCGCAACGCCAGTCTCGTATTGTCATGTTTCTATAGTACTATTTAGTATTGTTCGAGAATTTATTCCCCAGTTTTAAAGCGGTAAGTCTAAAACGTATCTTCATATACCTATATTTCTTGTGTGCGTGTGTGCTGGCAGGACCGATTTGAATGATTTTTTTTCATGCGTTTGGGTGGCGCTAATGATAATTTAGATTTACAGAAATCCCGGCACATGGCTCTACAGTCTGGCAGCTAGTAATATAACAAATCCGCATAACAAAGTTTGTTTTCAATTTTATTACATTTCGTAATTTCGTAATTATTCTGCTATGTATAAAATGGTTTTCCATATATTAGGCGTATATAATTTCACGTATTCATGTCATGAATTGACGCATTTCTGACAAATGAAGGTATATTATACAAGGTTGATAGAAGCAAGATGCATTAAATTAAACCACATATACCATAGGCGTCTACAGATAATACGAAACTATTAAAAAAAAGTTTACGACAAATATACGAAAATACTTTTTTCAAACAAGTTTAGTAGCGAAAAAATGTTATCATGCTTTGTACCGATTCGTACAGCGAATGGCAACCTCCTACGGGGTGAATGACCCCGGCCGCGTGTACGAAGTGAAAAATTTTTTTTAAAAATTCCTGTGGCTAAACTACTGCTCCGATTGATCTGGTTTTTGTTGCGTAGCCTGGAAATTATACACTAAATATGTATCATTTAATGCCTCTCGCTTTTATCAACCCCTTGTATATGCTAATACTTATTTGAGACTTTCGGGTTTGTTACACATATTGTGGTTACTTTATTTTATCGTGTTAAAACCCGTAAAGTAACCACAATACTTGTATGTGCCATTTAACAATGGCATTGTGTGTGTTGTTATGTGTAGAAACTTGATTAATTAATGTTTTAACATACACAATGGTGTATGCTAAAACATTAATTAATGAAGTTTCTACTCTAAATTTATTATATTATGTCGCTGAAATTGAGATGAGCTCAAAGATTTCCACGATTAAAAATGTTTGACATAATTTGTTTACTTCATTACTGTTACAAGACTCCATGGTCTAATTTTGGATCGTCTCCTTTCTTATTTTTTTCTAATTTACCTTTTTATAAAATGTAAAACTCAGTAAACCAGCCAGGACATGGCTGGCTGGTTTACTGAGTGCCCCGAAAATGCACGCCAGGAACTATCGAAAACTATGTCTATACTCTACTGTTTGTGTATACATGACATTTTCAAAAACTTTTCTACTTTATCTCTTTTAACTACAAGAACGAAATAGGGTTTTATTATAGTTGACAAATAAAAAGGATTTCCGGCAGGTATCTTTCAATCTTTTTATACCCAATGTATTTCTTTACAGCGAGAGAACATTAAACCGTCAGTCTTGATAACGGAAATGCTTATCTAGTAAGTACGTTTAGGTATTCTTTAATACAATCATTACTCCCTCGAAGGGTCTTATCTTGATTTATTTAAATTAATTATATCATATGCATTAAAAAATAAATGTAAAAAATTAAATGAAAGAGCAAACACTCGATCTACTTAATTAAAATTTACTGAAAGAGAAAAACAAGGCTAGCTGTCGTCGGGTTTATTTTATTCCCAATGTTTTTTGTATAATATTTCCTTTAGGATTAAAACGCACGACGGTTGCAGTTAGTAAAATATAAAATGTGTTCTCTAGAGACGCATAATTATATATTTTTTCTTTTTCTAATTTTCCGTACAATTTAAAATTTATGACAGACTCGAGATTGCCATAATTATGTGTTTGTATGGGCAGCGATATCTAAAACCGTTAATGTCTGGTACCGGCTCCTGTCTTTAGCCATTCTGTTATTCTTACTTACTGTACGAACTGGTGCTCAATAACGATATACGATATTGAGCAGCAACTAGGCAGTTTTGGCTGGCGCGAACGTGGCCAATCAATTAAAAGCGCTAAAATGTGGCAAGAATTATGTTGCGTTTCGAGCTGCTTGTAAGCTTACGATGACGAACAGGAAGAGAAGAAGGACAGCGGGCAAAATTTCACAACAATTATGCGGATTCTATGGACGTCTATACATATAATAAAACAGTAAAATCCTAGTGTCTGTACATTGAATATATTTACGAAACATTAATTGGGAGCAATGTTAAAATAGTATTATAACACTTTCATTGTTTTTAATTTTTTGTGTGTCTGTTGTCAGTTTGTGAGCTTACGATGACGCATAGGAAGAGAAGAAGTAAAGCGTGCAATATTTCATAATAATTATGCGGATTCTGTGAGAGTTGTTAGTTATAAAGACTCTGACTGCCCATTCGCCCCTTATCATATAAAATCATACCTTAAAATTTATGTTCAAATACATTAGAGGGAGACATAGGGAAATAAATTAGATGGCACCGACATGTAAAACTTTTCGCCGTGAAGTGCACTTGCTAGTTCGTGAAAACAGAATCCAGAAAACTTTCAAAACCCCATCCAATCTGTTGAGAAGTACTCTAGCTAAACTTTTAAAGTACCTTCACTCACACACAGTTTAAAAAATATCATTTGAAACGATTTCTAACACATGACGTTTAAGTGCATAGAGAAACAGTTGCAATTGTTTTTATATACTATAAGAGTTTCCTGATTAGAAGTGGGCAACTTTCAGAATTCCAGATAAATTCAAAGGTGTTCAATGGTGTTGATAACAAAGTCGCTATTGATAGATCTCGCTTGACATACATTTTAATACTTGAAGACAACTTTATTTTAAGTATAATATATTTTGTATAGCCTATGGGCGCTGATAGCAGTCAAAAGCCTACAATTATTTACATAGGCTCTATGTAAAAAATCATATAAGTGTCATATTTTGTTTTAGAAACTAGTGATCCCGCGAAGATCGAAATTCAATCTAAGTGATTTTTTTTGTTTTAAAAAATTAAATATCTTAGAACATGTTATGCCATCGTAACTAAGGTAATTTATGTATAATTTTCAACACTTGCAACCTTGGCTTGTCTATAGAAACTTCACCAATATAATTATACGGTGTCATATGTATCAATGTGTCAAATTCGTGGTAATGTGTGTAAAGTTTTATTTATTAAGGTACTTTGTAAACAATTTTATTTAAAAGTATTAGCGTTCTGCACTTCTCTTACATGTAAACTATAAGTGTGCCAAATTTTATATTCCTCCGTCTGAGCAATTTTCGTAAAAATGCACCCGAAGTTTTTGCTTCACTTATTAATCGATAAAAGATAATCGAACAATAAAATTAAGTTTACAAAAATATTGATCGAATAACTATATCTATGAAATACACTCAATAAAATTAAATTCCTTAATATTGTTATTGAATTATTACTCTGATGCCGTAAATTAGATAAAGTTGTTTCCGCATCAAGTTGATCTGTTATAATTCAGAATTTCCTGCAACTGAAGTTTGAGAGCGCTTTTCATTAACGAAGGTTTGCAAATCTCAGATTAACCCTCTGAATTGAAACGAACGAGCGCCGAATTCTGATGTAATTACGAATTTAAATAATACTATTTTAACAAATTTTATTGCCGTTTACTTACCTATATATTTTACAAAAATCGCTACGTTTCAGAAGATTTACATCAATCATGGTCACGGGTAGACCGACATGATACATCCAAGATAATTATTGTCCACAGATTATGATTATGTCCTGATGTATGCGTAACTTATTATAGGTACCTACCCGAAATTACTTTTTCTGCAGTTCGTTGATCAGATTATCATTTGGTGGCAACAACTTTAAGGTTTACACTTCCAACAAAACAGAATCATATAATCGGTTTAGCCTTTTTTTTCAGGTAGACTTTACGCTAACAGGCTGAAGGCCCAGTGCAGCTTCATATTTGTGGTCCATGGGGGTGCAGACCCCACTTTCTTTCCCAGCTAGTCTGGGAGGAGGTAAACCGGATTATTAAGATTTATAGGTTATGCTATTATTATCTTGGCCAGAAGGACAGCGGCTGTCCTTCTCTCCCCACCTCTGACGGAGGGGAGCAGCTCACGCGCGGCAGCTAACAAGTGGCCGACACGGGTATTGAGCTAGAAGAGCTCTATGAGCTATCATGACTGGGGGTCGGTTTAGCCAGTTAAGATTTAAGAGGTAATATGGTACATGAGAGATGCCGATAAATTGTTAGATTTTTTTAAGCTATAGGAGGGCAAATGAGCCATTGCCCATGGCCATTTTAATGACTACCGACATCCATAGACTTCCGCATAGAGGCTATACAGATGCACTGCCCTCCTTTCTCTTGCCACATCTCTGGGCCACCGCACTAAACACGGCAGCACAGCTGTCACTTTATGCCGGTCTTGTCTAAGCGAGTGGTACCTCCCCGGTCGTGCTGGCTCAATGCGGCTGCATGCAAGCTTGCAGTGTCTTTGTGTAACTCTTAGATAACCTCCTTTTTTATGAAGTTTTATAAATAGGTTTTTACAGGTTTAAAACACTTAACTAAGTCACGCTTGAACCCATTATTCAAAATTGAGTAGGCGAAAACTGTTAATTTAAAAATTACACATAAGTACATATTGTATGAACTAATGAAACAAAGAAATAGATAATCGTTTTCAACGTATATACCAGCTGGGACCACTGTTGCCAGAGGCAGCACTTTGATATTAGTTGAAATGCTGCTGTTCGGACCTCCAGCTCCATCTATGGAGGAGCGGCGTAAAAAGTTCGTGTCGTCATGTTCGAGATCTTTTCGGCAACGGTCGCTAATCGCTCGCCTACTCTTAGCTAACACACATCATTATTGTTCCCTATACGGTGTACTCAATTTGTAATCCAAAATAATAAAGCGCATCTGTTGACTCTGAAGAAATTCTTTAATTTAATCACCGCATCCCCTACAGCTGCAATTGAAATAATCTAAGCTTGTTTGCGATAAACTCTGCAATTTTCTTCTTACTTGATTGATAAAGCGTTTATTAGATTATATTCTGCAAAGAGTTAAAGTATATTTATTTATTTGAAAAGAAATACAACAGGTTCAAAAGCTAAAAGAAAGGAAAATATTGTTTTATATTGCCTAAGGAATCAAACGAGCAATCGCAGCCATTTTCATTACTACCGACGCTCATAGACATCCGCATAGAAGCCACAGAAGCTAGACAGATCTGTTTCCTCCCTTCTTCCACCTCCTCCCTCCATAGTCCACCGCAAGAAACGCGACAGCACAGCTATATAAGCGGTATATACAAAAGAATGGTTAACATTGTACCATATTAAAGGTTAGAATTTACAGTACCTACAGATGTTATCATTTGATTAATTTACAATAATTTCATATCTGCTGAGGTAACTTTGTATCTCATAAATAAATTGATACTCGTCAAACAAGACTCGATTTCGTAAAATATAAGATTGTAACGCCCGCCAGCCAAGCAAGCCAAGCCAGCCAAGCAAGCCAAGCCTGCCAAGCCTGCCAAGCCAGCCAAGCCAGCCAAGCCAGCCAAGCTTATCATGTTAGTTTTCATCTTACAATCGTCTTATTCACAAAAACCATATTTTATTATAAAATTTGTAATGTTTTACACTTGTTTACATCTTAAATAATCACGTTACGATCACCTGATTATTGTAAAAACACACCACCGCTTGTCTTCGTAGCGGTGGGGACAAACGAATTTAAGAGCCAGGAGCTCATTCCTGATCATCATTTTGTATCGAGCATTAAACCATAACAAATTGCTGTCCAAGTGTATAATTAAAAATATTACTGTTACTATTTTACCTTTCTTTATTCGCCCGTCGCGCGTCGTTACACTACGGAAGAAAGTAAAACTCTTAAAAAAAAGAGTAAACAAGATACACCGTGATCAGATTGGTCGAGTCATGGTCAGAATCTTCGTCACAGGTGTGTTTGTATAAAATGAGTTGTGAACGTAGAGGAAGCAAGTCAAGTACGTAGGGATGGATCGACTTACATATGTATTCGAAATGGATCTGTCTGTCAGTGCGCGTGGTTTGGTTTGTTGACGTATATTATGGTACTTTTCGGCGATATCATGTCAGTGAGATGTAACTCCCCAGTTGTGCCGGTAAAATTCCGCTGCAATACAGCATGACTACCTCTTACTAAATACTAACATTAATTGCATTGATCGATGGACGTGGATTTTTTTTTTAACTTTTAATTTTAATTTTTATTAAAAAGGAAATGTGTATTTTAATATTACGCTAGAGTAAGTTATTATGGACTTAAAATTATAATATACTGTATGTGTATTTAAATTAACGAATAATATTGATACAATTTTAATTATTGTTGTTCAATATAAATATACATTTTTATTAATAAGGGGGGCTTTATTAATTGTGTTTTGTGTTTTTGTGATCGAAGGAATAATTTAATATTCAGCCTCGCAGTACGTACAGCTTGGGCTCAGACCTCAGTCTTGAATCTTTTATTGACGTCCAATTCCAACCTTATCGTGAATTTATAGGTAACAGTTATACAGATTCGACTTGGACTTCGTTTTATCTCTTTAAACTTCGTTCCAAAGTTCATGGTTTTATTTTAATGTAATTATAGAATTACATAATTATTATTGGAACTGGAAGAAAGTTTGTGACACCAATATGATACATAATAATATAATGTAATTTTAATGGCAGTATTACAATAAAACTACAATAGCAGATTTTATCGCGGTTTATCCAAGTATTTTCCTATAGCGATATATATACATGATTCAGATGCTTTACAAGTTCACGGGATATTAATATAAATACTTAAATTGTAAATGAGTTCTCACACTTTATAATATTAATATTAATTGTAGTGTAAATACACTACGTTAATCGAACCTCGTGCATAGTGTCGTAAAGATTTACCTTACTGTTAAAAAACCTGTAATAAATATGCAAATTTGAATAAGAAATGTTATAATTTAAAGTTTGTCTTACATACTTACGCTAGTCGTGCCCTACGGATTCTCTCGCCTGAAATCCTATGAAAAATTAAAAACTATATGAAAATCTACTTTTAAAAACTAGTATCTCGGAATTGCGCCCGCAAAAGTTTATTGCAGCATAAACGGGCGATACAGCGACCGAATGGAGTCAATAAAGCCACTAGAATAAAACCGAAACGAAGTGCGTTTGCATTGGAAACAATCGGAGTTCCACGTAATATTGTTTTTATGTCAATGGAAATTAAGTGACAATATAAAACAAATTAATTTAGTCTGTAGTAAAACCCATGCAATTCTTTTTTTCAACTGCATTTAATTTTGCAAGTCCTACAAATGCAGGATGACTATCAAGGAGTACTGAAATGGGAAGACTATATTTTATTTTTTTTGTAAATAAAAGTTTATGTTAATCCAGATTGTATAAGTATATCTGTGTTAAATTTAAATCTAATTCGTTTAGAAGTTTTACGTGAGAGTATAACAAACATACATACAAAGTTTCGTTCTTCTAATATGCAATATGCATATCATATTTGTAGGATAAAGGATGCATTAAATTTGTAGGATTATTATTATTTTGTTAATATTATATTGACATTAAAACTGTATTGGTTTTACTGATTGATTGACTACCTAGAGGTGCAGTGGTAAACATGTTCAACCACATGCCAGTCAGAATGTTAGCGGCGTTAATACTTCCACGGGGTTTTTCGTTTTACGTACATAATATGGAGACGGACATACAAACGGGATATGACGCAAAAAAAATCTGCAACATTATTTATTATCTAGCGTAAAAATATACCTAACCGGAACATTTAAATATTTTATATATCTACGCTACAGTTTATTTATTTATAACACTGTATACAAAGTTTAGCCAATAAATAAAGAAATACTGAAATAGGTTGCTTTTATTACAGCGAAGCGAATAATTTAAGTACTCGTATTGTCAATTTCGCAGGAGAATACGGCGACGAAAAGAGCTCTTTCCTTTAGTAGCTATAAAAGTCGGGAAAAACTTGAGCGTGACATTTCATTTTATTTCGCTTAACGTTTTAAGGCAAGAAGATGTCTTTTTTTTTTTGAGATGTGTGGAAACGTCACGCGCCTTCACCGGCTCAGGGCGGGGTCCCAATGGTGGATTTACGGCACACGGTAGCGTCGAATACCCACTACCCTGTCGAGCACCAATAATAAGAAACCAAAAACTCATTTTTATAGTACTATCACCTACCTACCTGTAGCTCATAGGTAGCTAACTTGGACAGCATTGATTAGATGAGACATGCAAATTCTTCCACAGCGTAGGTACGTTTATTTTTTTTTTCTCAAAATTACCAGCAATAAAAATTAGTCAATTAATTAACAACAATAGAATCAAGTATCTATATATTATTAATACGTGAAGCAAAAACTTTAGGAACATTTTTACGAAAATTGCGCAGGCGGAGGAGTATGAAATTTGGCACACTTATAGTTTATGTGTAAGAGAAGTGCAGAACGCTAATATATTTTAATAATAATGTTTATGAAGTACTTTAATTTAATAAATAAAACCTTACACACACTACCATGCATTTGACACGTTGATTTACATGTATAGGATACACGAAATTATTGATGCAGTTTCTGTGACTTTTAAAAATGTTGAAAATTCGACATAAATAATACCTTAGTTACAATGTCAAAACACGTCATATGATATGTAGTTTTAATTACAAAAAAGTTTCACTTAGATCGAATATCGATCTTCGCGGGTCCGCTAGTTAGAATAAACTGCCAAAAAGACATTGGATCTATTACATGAGTATGAGGCATATCGACATTCGCTTAATTAAAGTGCAGACCTGTTGTCTCCTTCCCTCATGCCTCCGATTTGTTTTTTTTTTTTTTTTAGATCGAACTACGCTAACAGGTTGAAGGCCCAGTATGTATGAGAGGCCTCCGATTGCCCTCCAGAAACCCACAAGCAACTCGAATGCGTGTCACTTTACTATGGGGTTATGTGATATTGTAGATACGTCAGCCAAATTCAGCTGCTATTTAGCAAGACACTATCTTTTCCTAAATATTTTCTTATTCTACGTAGGTCACACTATAAGTTTTGCGTAACTTAAAAAAACAACATGTTATAACCAAAATTTTATGTTTATTGCTTTTCAAAATACTCTCCTTTACATTTTAAACATTTTTTATGCGATCGAACCATTTTTTAAAACAGGAGGACCACAGATAAGATGGCATGTTTTCGACGTGTTGATTGAACGCTATCACTGCCACTTCGGAGTTGGAAAAAGTAAAACCTCTCATCAAATCTTTGATTTTGGGGAAAATACGGAAATCACAGGGTGCTTAGTCGGGGCTATGCGCAGGATGGGTGACGAGTTATATTTTTTCGGAAGCTAAAAATGACTTTGTTTTCAAACACCCATTCATAAGATTGCTGTTTTTTCGGGCTCAAAACAATAAATCTACGTTTCGTCTCCGGTGACAATGTCATAAACAGCATTAGAATGTCCGTGGTCGTACTTCAGTAGCATCTGTGAGCACCATTCTACGCGAGCCCGCTTCTTCTCCGCTATTAGTTCATGAGGGATCAACGACAACAAAGTTTCCTAACTTTCATTTCTTTGAGTAAAATTTTCTGAATTTGGCTCTTACCAATCCCCAGCAGTCCTCAAATTATCTCATAGGTAATCCGCGGGTTTTCTTCAATTAGCCGCTTAACAGTAGCCACATTATTTTCGTTGGCGGCAGTTGAAGGCCGCCCTTCACGAAATTCGTCGTGTAAAGAAACTTGACCTCTCTCAAATTCAGTTAATCATCGTCTCACGGTGCTCAAACAAGGTGCTTCTATCCCAAAAGCATTTTGAAGACGAGCAGCACAGTCTTGCAGAGAGAGATAACTTTTAAAATCTAAAAAAATTATCGCTCTAAAATTTTTCGACATATTTCCATTTTCGTTGCGTACGTAGAACTTTGATGTTTGATGTGTGATAAAAAACAATTGACAAATGATTACCCGCCAATTGTTTTAGTTTTATTACTAAGAAGGTTGCAACGTTTAAAAATATATAACATTCGAAATTCAAATAGATCCGATTAGCTAGAAATGCAAAACGTTTAGTGTGCCCCATGTATAAACTTTGCAGGTGTGTAAAATTATCTTAATTGTAACTTGGTTGGCAACGCACCATAAACATCTTTGGTGTTATAGGCGTCGGATGTGCCTTTCCACCAGAAGAAACGACTGCCTTCCATGATATAAAAAAAAACCTTTATATACCAGTAGTAATAGACTTACATTGTTTTGTATAGAGAAAATAAAATTTAAAAATAACTATTGTAAAAGAATCGAGCCAGCTTAACTACCTTGGTACTATTTTTTTTATGGTATTAGGGGGCAAACAAGCAGTTGGAGCCATTTTCATGACTACTGACAGCCGTAGACAGCCACATAGAGGCCATACAGATGTGTTGCCCTCCCATCTCCTTCCACCGACATGGGCCACCAGCCACTTACACACCGCACGAAATACGACAGCACAGCTGTAACTCTACGCCGGTCTCGAGTAGGCAAGAGGTAGGTACCTCCCCGTCGTGCCGGCCCAATTCGGCAGCATGCAAGCATGCACGTGGCACTACCCCTTACTAAAAACTATCGATTAACGATAACCCTGTCGCGTTTTGTCCAGTTTTTGAGAGTATGAGTTGAGGGCAAATACTTGTATAACCTATATACCTACCGATGTTCATATACGAAAAAATAAAATATTTTATTACATAAGATTCTTAAAAACCTTTATTAAATGACATAATTCTACCCATAGATTTAGAATTGTTAATGATTCTTCCACTATTCGTACTTAATCATACTGCCTATCCACTGTATCAACAATCTAGTATTCTAGTACAATCAGACTAGCCCAGACAAGACAAGAAACCACCTGTTAAACAGACTCAGCGGGAATTCAATTTACACTTGTCTTTCAATTATTATAACAACTATTTTACAATTTCATAATATAGACAGCATTAAATTTATTGTAATAAATTCTATATTTACCTATTTGAAAACTAACTTATTGTTACTGCTAAACAAATGAATTTTTGCTAATAGCTTCATAATATCGTATTGTACGAATGTTTATGTAAATTAATGATATTATGCTAAATAAAGCAAAGGGATTTGCCAATAAACTTTAGAACAAACCTGATATTTCCGAAGCACAACTCCCGCTCCACAATTAATATAGAAACTGTTTCTGCGGAGAAACTAATCCATTGTCTGCAATCTGTATCTGTGATTCATTATGTATGTAGGTGCTTTATACATATTATAATCCAGTATGATCAACTTGATGAATAAATACACTTTACTAAAAATACTGCCCGTTTTATTATATTATCTCCTTAGGTCCCTCATACTATCAAAAATAAATATAATATCAGCAAACTAGCACGAGAGACTTTTGAAGACAACCGACGCATATAATATATATTATAACTATTATATTACATATATACTTGTTACACCCCTTATAACGGGCTTGGCCTACCGCTGCTACTCCTGTGTCGCTAGGATCAACAGTGGCAACCACAACAACCCTTTGATATGATCTGAGGGAATCCGGGAGAATAGCTAAAACTGTCTCGGGACCCGCAAAGAATTTAATCTGGGGGTCAGGATAAGAACCTTACCCCATTCAACGTTGTAGTAGGGACTGTTCAAAGGTAGCCGGACAATCCCCAAGGGGCAAAAGTCTGGCCTTTTCACCGAGGCCAGCCTGTCGCTGGAGAGATCCTGTTGCTTGTAGATGCGGGGTCCTTCAATTGTAGCGGCTGAAGGCACCCGCAGGGGTTTAGCGGGTATTGCACTCCCAAGTTTCGATTCATATCTGAACCAAGTTATATATGTTAACTGAGGCCGTTAGGGAAGTATATTAGAGGCGTGGAGATATGATGAAAGTATTTTTGGTTGAAAGAAAAGTCTCTAATTTCAATAAAAGCTACAGCTTTGTTCCGATACACATTGACTTTTTCCCGGGAAATACTTTTTACCAAAACCGCCGCAAAAAAAGTTCCAAAGACGACTTCTGATTCTGACGATTGTGATGTCAGGCCTAAGAAATGGGAGAGTGGTATAACGAGAGGGCTCTAAAAGAGTTTTTAGAGAGTCAAGAATTGCACACCCTTGTGTGCAATCCCCTGTGCATTCCTCCGTATACCGAGATGACATGGGTGGTCGGTGGGTAAACTTAATACTCGTACTTTAAGGTCACAAAATATAAGTGAAAGTCATCAGGGTCGTGCCGAACCAATGAGGCACAATTTAATTTAAAAGGTACAAAAGTATCTAAAATGTCATTACTGAAATATATGGCATTCTGCAGAACAGTAAGTCTTAACGCCAGGAAGTGTAACGAGGTGGAACGAAACAATACGTGGCGTCCAAGCGCTTCTAATTGTTTACTAAGAATGTATTGTCTAGCTGGAAGTGTCTTATGCTTAGCAATTCAGCCACATATTTCTAATTTTAGCTGAGCTCTAAAGAAGTATTTTCCTATGGGCCAGCTATTTTTAATAAAAGCTGCTCGAATATCGCTAGATATCATATAATTTATTTCACATCGCTTCAATAGTTCAATAGTTTTATAAGAAGTGAACTGAAAATATAAAATTCACTAGCTTTTCTAGCGAATTTATGCCAACATTGTCCAACAGAGGCTTTCACAGATTTATGTTGTCTTATTGTCACGCGAAACTCTGAGCTGCAACACAAACGCCGGTTAATGTGATTTTAAACTTGGAAGTGCTTTCAATGTTTCGATCCTTTGAGGATATTCCTTGCCTTGATGTATTGTTTTCACATTAGATTTTTATTATTTATAATAAATTACATAAGAAGACGTGTCCTTAATTTAAAACGCAGTAGGATTACTGTAATAAACGAACTACTTTGGCAGTAGATACCGATTGAAATATGAATGTTACTTCTTTAAAAATACTATTTGTGATGGTGAACTTTACTATCTATGTTGACTATAGAACACACATAGGTATATTTGCTAGATGTTTAATGGTATAAGGGGACCACAAGCAGTAGGCCGTTAATGCGCATAATTGTTAAATCCTTCCTTTGTCTTCTATAATGGCGCTCGCTACTCAAAATCTAAAAAAAATATAGAATTTGTGAATTTTAAGTCCTCTCTTTTTGCATGAGTATAACATGAGCGTCAAGCGCCTCCTGAGTCGTGCTGGCTCAATTAGGTGAGATAGATAAATCATGTCTCCTGAAACTCTACAATACAGAAATGCCCCGACTTAACTCCGTGAAGTATCTTAGTGTTACTGTAAATCATGCTGTCATCTTCCAATAGCACGCAACAATCGACAGTAAGAAAGTGCCGTACGTTTTTCCAAACTTTATAAAAACAAAATGTTAGAAGTAAGATGTCTCTCATACATAAGTTTACACTTTACAAAATCTGTATCCGCACGAGTCGTCGTTTGTAGGAGACGCTACATCCAGCGGTTCCCATCACTTCTGTAGCGTGGGGTACAAGACAGGCACCTGTACCCCGTTTAAGGCACCGCCATAGTCGAAGTCGGTGTACGAGTACGTGCCAGAGTGATCCATTATACGATGAAGACTGGTCCCTAGCTGGGGACCGGCTAGACGCCGGGGTGTCCTGTCGCTAAAATATATGGGACATTCCACCATGCGAACCCAATCCTCTCGCAGTGAATTTTAGTCGGTAGGGGTACTATTGTGCTGAGTCCAACATACCCTTCCGACTCACCCAGGGCCTGTTGTATCGTTCAGAAATGCATTTTCTTTACGACAAAAAAAAACAGGTCCTTGCGGAGTGAACTAATATGTAATGAAATAATTCATTTATTAAAAGAAATGCAGACTTCAACATTTTAAAAGTTTTCAGGGTAATATTTTATATATGACGACATAATGTTGCCAAAAACTGTCTTATTGTTATGCGCTAAAACTAAGGCTCCATTATCACTCGAGGGATTTCGTGTTCCAGTGAGACGCGCTTAAGTGCATGCAGACCTGGACAATAAGAGAGATTCACATTATATTTAGGTTTTCGAAGCAGCTACTATAATGACTATCGTGAAGTGGAGGTATTGTGTGAAGAGAGAGATCATAATGAGACAAGTGCTAATTGATGGTTTTATTGCGAATGGACTTATAAAGTTACAAAGTGAAGTACAATATTCTGGTTGCTAAAATACGTGTGTCCCTATAGGTAGAATGTTCTTCTATGAAAAGCCATTTTTTCAATATATTGGTCACATAGAGAAGAGGAGTGTTATAAGTTTGACATCGACGTCTGTGTGTGTGAGTATGTATTTATCGTACCCCTGAAAAAAAATGGATCTATTTTGAAACGGTTTTTTTTCCTCCCACAGCCAGGGTTTTTGCGGTTATTTGATAAAAATTGTATTTAAATTGTATAAATTATATACAGTAGTTTAAAGAGTTGCTTTTTACTAATTGATTAGTGGGTTTTTTTATCATTTTAAAATTTGTATAGTTATTCAGTCCTAAGGTATCAAACGAGCAGTTTGAGCATTTACATTTTCAAACATCGTCCCGCGTAACTATTAATACAGTTCAACTACAGGATCGTGTGTATTATACTATATATACAAAAATTCTTATTTTATAAACAACTAATATTTTCGTGTTCTAATAACTCTCAGAATACAAAAAATGTTAAAGCATTTTTCATTACATCAATATTGCTAGCACGGTGGAAAAATGTCCGTACATTTTTGTACTATGTACGTGTATGTGGAGGAGATCGCATCTAACGACATTATAATGATGGCTATACAACGAAATATTTTTAGGGTTCCGACTCTAAACATAATTTTTAAGCGACTGATGTAAAATGTATCGACTTTACTCGGTACTCTTACTATCTAACTTTATTAGGATAGGTTAAGGCTCATAGGTAAATGTTAAAAAAATTATAAATGCAAAAGTTTGCTTGGATGTTTTTTTATTCTATTACTTACACAAAAACTGCCTAATGGATTTGGATGATGTTAGGAACAGAATTTACTATTATATTAAAAATAATTATTCCAAAAAATGTAGTTCATAAAAAATATCCTCAGTAATAATTGCTGTTAGTTGTTGTTAGTAAAATTAGTATCACGATACCTAAATTTCCCCGAAGATGCTGCCACCTTGCCGTGATGACCGGGGAGGAGAAACTTGCGTGCCTATATACCAAGTTCATCCTTACATTCAGACGATAATTTGGCATTGTTTGAGGTGTCGTTTTAACAAGTCTTTGTAACAGTGATATGGGCTACCACGAATATGTAGGTAATTATGTGGAAATCGTAGATACAAAATATAAACTTTTGTATAATCAGCAGTCTTTAAGTATTGAGGTCAAAAGAATGTATATAATGTATTGTGTGATAAGCTCAGGTGCAGAACTATTGTTTTTTTTAGAATTAAAATAAAAAAAAAATGCTTGACGAGATTTACCCCCAAGGAAGTAATGCTGATTTCGGAATTTTTTGGACTAGCTTGATCTTTATTTTATAGTGGTCATTTGTAACCAATTTAATAGAATATAATAAAGTCTTGTTAAATATTAATAGTTTTATGACCATAACCTTAATTCGAAAGTATGTAAAGTGACTTTACATACAAGTATAATTAATCAACAGTCAACACTACCTAGAAAATCTTTCTTTAAATAATTTCCTTAAAATTTTCTATAAAGATTTTCCTCAGTACTAATATTAAGCAGACAGAATAAAACTGAACAAAATGTGTGGAAATGTGCACTGGGACTTACCAAAGTGTCCCTGCCATGAATTTACTCTTGATATTACTATAGGAAGTATCTTAGGCATTTTGTCATTCCATTTTACACTCTAAAACCAGCACTCAAGTTTGAATTTGTATCTTGCGAATTGGTGAACTAAATGAGCTCGCCTCGTAATGTACTCGCATATCATACTTGTGTTTTACACAAGAATAATAAGGATGAATATTGTAAATTAATTTTTATGATTTTAGCATATTAGTATGAAACATGAGAGTATTCATGTTACAGGAGTTTTATTATAACAAACAAGTACCCCGCGGGCTTATTGGGGTAACTACGATTGTTTACTACAATATTTCAACACATTTTTTAGGATGCAATGTTATTATTATATATTATGTCCCTCGTAGCGTTTATCGTGTCAAGGAGCCCGAGGGAATAGTGGAACCTGTCATCAGATCCACAGCAATCACATGAAGGATTAAAAAGTAACGGATTTTTTATTATAATATAATATATTATTAATATTTCCTCTCCAACCAAGC
Source organism: Calycopis cecrops (assembly GCA_001625245.1). Taxonomy (NCBI): domain Eukaryota; kingdom Metazoa; phylum Arthropoda; class Insecta; order Lepidoptera; family Lycaenidae; genus Calycopis; species Calycopis cecrops. The sequence continues at coordinate 112,442 of LUGF01050211.1, forward strand.
GAGAGACAGTACAAAATGCATAATTTTCAATTACTTATACAAGACAAGAATGGCGAGAACACCCAGGTGAGGTCTAGCTTCAATGGACCATGGAGATATTATAAATGTGAATGTGAGTTTGCTCGTTACGCTTTTACGTCAAAACTACTCAATCGATAATTATGAAACTTTGTGTACATATTCCTAGAGGTATTGTATTAGAAATGACATAGAATACTTAATTATTAAAAAAATATTTTTAGAAGGGTCCAAAAAATATTGTGGCTAATATTGAAATTCCATTGCAGTTCTATTTAAAAAAATAATGTTCATTGATATTTAATGAAGGGCTTCAACGCGAGCGAAGCCGCGGGGAAGAGCTAGTACTTATATAATATAAAGACTAACTAACTGCATTTGATTTGTTATTATTAAATGATATTTCTGTCGAAACTATAATCCAGTATAGTTTTCGTGACTACCGATGCACATATTATGAGGCTATACAAATATATGAGAGATGAGGCTATACAGTTGCGCTGCCCTCCTTCTCCATGGGCCACCGGCTACTTACACACTAGTTAAGAGAACAAACGTGCAATGGAAACCATGTAATGAATATTGATACCAAGCGAGTGGTTAACTTGAAGCGTCGGCCCCCTCTACACAATTAACGCCAATGGGCCACCGGCTACCCACAAATTGCGTGAAACGTAAAAGCACAGTAATCAGAATTTTAGGCGGTATTGTGAGAGTAACACGTACATCATCCGCGGTCCTTCCAGCTCAATTAATATGCATGTAGTAACATGGCTCCTACTCTAAGTAGCGCATAGAAAATTTAATAAAGGCGCTTAGATTTTTTTGTTCTTTGTACCCCTTTATAAGAAAATCTTCTTGAAAGACGCTTTATAACTTATATCCTTAACTACTTTGATAAAAAATCCTTTGTAATGTTGAACTCCATAGAGTTTTAGAATTACAATGTCCTTCAGTTCGTCTAATCTACATTCAATAACCTTATATTGCATAAACGTCTATAAAAGTGAATGGGATTGCGGGAGATTCAAAAGATATTTTCCGGTGTAATATTGATTCCTCGCCAGATATTCCCTTGGCGAGGGAACTTATTGTGTTGGCGCCAGATGCGAACGACCTAACCATCGATGTGGTTTCGTTAATTATTTATTTTAACGTTAAATGTAACATAATATAAATAACCCAAGTACCTAATTAGTGAACTGCCTCACTTTGCCCTCATTTCACGATTATTGAAAAGGTTCATTCAGGAAGTAAAAACTTTTATTTCATTTGGGTAATGCTCCGACTGCGACACTGCACACGATTTAAAAACTTGATTTCGAAAGAAGAAGAACAAAAAAGAATAAGAATCGAAGAAGAAAGAGAAGAAGAATTATTGCTGCATCCGTCATATTCGCCAGATTTGACCCCTTTATCTCACTTTCCAAAGATAAAAGAATAGCTTGGTGGGCGAATATTTGAACTATTTTGTAGGATTGGGTAATTTTTTTTAGATACTTACAAGCTGCGCCCCGCGATTTCACCAGCGTAAAATTCGATCCCGTGGAAAATATCCTATTAATAACTAATACCCCTATGGCATCACATAGGTACATTTATTCGGGATAAAGACTATCCTATGTGTTAATCCTAGTTACCCTCTATGTTTGTGCTAAATTTCATGAAAATGGTTTAGCAGTTTCTGTGTGAAGGAGTAACAAACAAACAAACAAACATACAAACTTTCGCATTTAAAATATTAGTAGGTTAAAAAATACTATATTTTGTACAAATAGACTTAAATAACATTCCTGGTATGTCAAGTATTGTCCCACTTTATAAGAAGTATAGTAAGTGACTATTCTCATCCTGTTACAAAAAATTGTACATTTACAATATCATATTAAAATCTATCATAATTTCTATATTATATTAGCATGAAGATGTCAGTCGTGGTCTTTAATCAATACTAATTATATTCACATCAGGCGCGCCTCTAACGCGTGTGCTCCAGAGTATTCAAAGGAACGAGTTCGACAGCTTAAGGCGAGCTGAGCAGCGCCGATCGTCGAAGTTGCGGGGGTGAGCCGTGAGGCACCGCGGGGTGCGCCCCGCGCCGCGGGCGGGGTGCGCCCCGCGCCTCGGCCCGCGCACTGCCAA
>LUGF01050211.1:145868-158590 GCA_001625245.1 Calycopis cecrops
CCATTTTATTCATCGCAGCTTTACTTTGCGATTACTCTTTTGTTTATTTATTTGTCTGTCTTAGTTGTATTTTACATAATAATATATGATATTGTATAGGAATACATTTATTTTACTGTCAAGATAAAATAGCCATGGCACCAGTCATTTTCATATTTGAGTTATATTTTAATCGTAGTTAGTAATCAGAAGAGCTAATATATTTTGCCTGTTTGCAATATGTTTAGTGTTAAAATAAATAAAACCAGCCAAGTGCGAGTCGGACTCGCTCACCGATGGCTCCTTACCAAGAAGAGATGGGTAAATTTTAGACGATTTTATTAATCTAAACCATCACAATATTTAAACGTGAACATGCACAGTGTTGTTACTAATTGTTTTTTAGTATTTCATATTGATGAGATCCAGGAGACTGGACTGTGTTATCATATTAAATAAATAATGACGGCTTAGGTGGCGTTTCGCCCAAAATGTTTGCCCAAATTGGGTGAAACGCCACTTTCTATTTTTTAGACTGTAACTAGGTGTGGTTTCGCCCAAATTTTATGTATTCTTAACACATACAAGATTTACGTAAATACTTTGAAGTTTTGAATTTAAATTAAATTAATTTATTATTTACCATACGCATGACTTTTATCTGTTTGAGTTTTCTTTCCGTTAATATCTACCTTGTATAACTTTATATAATTATTAGATTTTGAATATAATTAATATATTAAACAGCACAAGTGTGGTAATTTGTTTAACAGAAGCAAATTCCAATTCACATCAACACAACAGTCCATATAAATTTGAATGATATAAAATATTTATTTAAAATTCATCATCCGGTGGTAGTAGTCTGGCTATTCATGCTCTTCGTCAATGTGTCTATGTCTGATAATACGTACAGTATTGCATCACTATGTTATAGATACAGAATGGAGTTAAACACGTCAGGTGTCTAACTTTTCTCCCCCAAAGATGCTACTACCTTGTCCGTGTGGGGGGCTTGCGTACCTCTATAATCCCCATGGCCGGACAGGGCTGACTAAGAGCAGCTCTACTGGGAGGTCCTCCACCCGTCCCTCTGAATCAGCATATTATGAGGGCACGGATTAGGACGACCGGCATGGTGTTTGAGCATTGGGACCAGGGGTTAGAATGGGAACCTGACCTCATTGCACGGTTCCAACGTTGTAGTAGGGACTGTTCAAAGGCAGCGGGACAGTCCCCAAGGTGGAGAAGTCTGGCCTTTTACTGAGGCAAGCCTGTTACTGGGGAGATCCTGTTCCTTGTAGATCCGGGGCTCTCTAATTATAGCGGCTGAAGCACCCACAGGGTTTAGTCGTTAGGGACACCCCAATTGCTGAGCCCGACACTATACCCGGTTGAGCCATCCTGGTAGCCACCTGGGTAGTGCACGTAAAGGTATTCCCCTTACCATAAAAACTGTGTCTAAATTTTAAATTGTGATAATAATATTTACAGGATATACGAATACTCATAAGCCATTTATTTATCTGGTAAAATATGATTGCTGTAAACTTTTCGGGATGTATGCGTGTGACACGACAAATTGAAATTTATTTAAAGAGATGGACTCACGTTCCTTACATCATATGAAATTCTGTACACACATACGTTATAGAGCTGTTTTACTTTTTCATGAATTAACAAAAGGAGTGGCCCATTAACATTTACGTGAGCGGCGAAGTGTCCGTCGACACTCAAATGAAGTTTACGGTGTCATAAAACTCTTAATAGTAGGACTAACAAATACGGCTTTCGGTTAAGTGGCTGCTATTAACCCTGCTGTAAAATCTACAGGTACCTTTTGACCTTTCTACTGACTGCTTATCATTTTAGTTGAAAGTTGTTATACTACTCAAGGTCATTATGAGAGTTCATGTTTGTGCGGTATCCAGTTGCTGAAACTACTGTAAGTAAGTACGGCAACGACACAGCGCATCTCCTCTTCCTATGTGGTCCCACCGCAAAGGTTTCTGACGGTACGCACCAGTTAAGTCGCGTGAGACAGGGTGCACGGCAACTACACACAGAGACGCCTCTCCTCCCGCGACCCCTCCTCCACGGATGCATTCAGACTGGGCACCTGGGCAAACCCAATTGGAGGGATCCCTCTTGGCTGATGGTGGTTCCATCACAGTTACTAAGCGCCCTCACCACGACAAGGTGGAGATCTGTCGAGGAGGAAACCATACGAGACTAGCTTAAAATATGAGCCAGTACGAGCTAATGATAGCCTAGAAAAGTGAAAGTAGCAAATAATAGCAAATAATATTTATAATAAGGAAGCAATAATTAAAAAACCGGCCAAGTGCGAGTCGGACTCGCACACCGAGGGTTCCGTACTAACGAAAGGTCTCTGCGACATTTTTTACCAGAAAATAAAATAACTTGGTTTTCATAGCGTTGGAATAAACGACAAAGTTGTATTTGCGTTTTTTGAATATGTCTTATTTCTCAAAAACTAATAATGATATCTTGCTCAAACCAATTTTCGTTGATAGTTTTCATTGAGATCTACAGCATATATATTTTTTAGATTTCTCAATCTCTTATTTTAAAAGTAAGAGGAGGGAGGGGACACTCATTTTTCCACTTTTGAAGCGTCTATCTTTCAAACGATTAATTTTGACGAAAAATGGTTTTAGTAACCTTAATGTCATTTTTAAAGACCTATTCACAGACATCCCTCACATACAGGTTAGATGACAAAAATAACTTTTAGATTCAGTTCTATGTATGGAGTGCCCCCCCTTTATTTCTTAATTTATTTATTTTTATTCAATATTCTAATAGCGGTTCACAGAATACATCAACCTACAAAGATTCAACTACGATGGCTCAATAGTTTTGGAAAAAAAATGGCTGTGACATACGGACGGACAGACATGACGAATCTATAAGGGTTCCGTTCTTTGCCATTTTGGCTACGGAACCCTAAAAAGTGACTTGATTTGAATGTACAATTTGATCGAGGGTCAAAGAAATTAGAATTCAAGTCCCTTTATAAATCACAAGGTTTTTAAAATATAAGCTTTCATGAACGGGTGTCAAGGGCTTATTTATTGACTTTTTAATTCAACATCACTTTGAAGCTTCAAGTTTAAGAACCAATTTGTAAGCCATTGCTTTGTTGAAATATTCTTTGTGACGGTAATAGTCTATTACTAGAACAATATTGTTATGAATAAGAGACTACTTTTATTAGGAATATTCTGCTTAAAATGTATTTATGGAATCTTTGCAGATTTGCTTTCGGATTCTATATTGTTATTTCTGATTGGTGTTAAGCTATAAATTTATTAAAATATAGCTATTTCTTGTTTAGTGTATAAAATATTTTTACCAAACTGCGCCAGAACAAGAAAGAAGTTTTTCGATCGTACATAATTATGTAAGTTAGTAAGAGGTGTATTTTTTTTTGTAGAGGTGTAATTGTAGCCTGGCACTCGCACGGTACCGCTGTAAAGTGGCAGTTTTTCTGTTGCGTTTCGGGCGGTTTGCGAGTTTCTGGTGGGCTATTGTAGGAAGGTGGACTCCTTCCCCCTTAAGGAGTCCAACATGTCTGTATAACAATTATCGGAATATCCATAGGCGTCCTCCACTCCCCTGCAGTTGAGAGATATGCATTTGAGAGTTATAATACCTATTTTAGCTATTACTACCTCATCCCACGTCGGTGATGACGACAGTAATTGTTCGTGTGCTATGTATGAAATGATCCTGACAGGGCCCTGGCCCTTTTTATGAAGCTAAATGTGCGGTGACATCACTGAGTTCGTGTTTATAGAGAGTGTTTTTTTTATTTAAAGTAACGCTTGTTTATCATAGCTCTACCCGCGCATAAGAATAAGAATAATATATTATGTCATTTAGGACAATTACATTGTAACACATTTTTTAACTAGCTTGTGCTTGCGACTTCGAATATTATAATTAAAGTGATTTGTTATTATTTGTTTGCAGTGTGCCGATATTCCGATTTCCCGTAATATTGAGCAATTTCACCGCAGTAAAAAGAGTTTTTGATGTTGACCAGACTTAGTATCTATACACTAAAAAAGTTTCATTCGAATTCGTCCAGTAGTTTCGGTGATTACCCGGTGCCCGGACGAAGAGAGAAACGGACAAACGGACATACAGACATAAAAATATTAAAAACATTGAAAAGTGTTCTAACATTATATTATTTTAACATCGCTCCCAATTCGTTTTTAGTAAATATATTCAATGTACAGACACACGAATTTTACTGTTTTATTATATGATGTATAGATAAGTACCTATAGTTACTATTTATTCTAAGACATTACATAGTCGGGAGAATCACAACTTTATAACCAGTTCTAAAATGGTGACCACTCAGTTGTATGGTTGTGATATGGTCCACCATATTGGCCGATTCTCAGACCTACCCAATATACACACAAAATTTCATGAGAAAGAATCGGTCCCGGCGTTTCGGAGTGTGGTTTAAACCTTCTTTCTTTATTAATTTCACGCCAATGTAATTTAAACAATTTAAACTGTTGAATAGATTAAAATCATTAAATAAATAATATTAAATAATAAAACCGGCTCTGTTAAGACGAATGCTGGATATTTGTCTGGAGGGTGACGATTGCAATGACCTTACTGCGCTTATGTTTAGGTAATGGTTTCTTTATTTAATTTTGACCCAGTGAATGAGTACCTTGTGGTAATGTTCCAGGAAGAGTTATTCCTCCTCAATCACGCCTGACCAATGTCGGGTTAGCCTAAACATTTGTATGATATTAAACTAAACTTAATTCGCATAATTTACAATATTTTTGGCTTTAAAACACTTTATCAAAGTATGTACGGAGTGGAACACACTGAGAATGGCCCATGTCATTATATCTACACAACGATATACACCGCAAAAACACCGATTCCGTCCTAGGATGATCCTTGAGGCTATTAAAAATAGAAAACATCCATAATAATGTCAATAGAAAAGAAGGCTAAATCTTTTGGCTTAGGACCCAGTGATAAACATAATCACATAAAAACACCAAATGTAACAAACACCTCTATGCTATTAATCGGAACAATTAAAAAATTATAAATCTTCGCAGTGAATTGTTACTACTACGTAAGTAATATATTTCAATGAATCTTCGTGTACTTTTAATAACTTATGACATTAGGACATTTGTCATCTCTGTCCACCCGTGACCATGGTTGCTGCAAAGGTTTTGAAGCGTCGGAATCGTAAAATACTTAAATAAATCGCGATAAAAACCGTTTTAATAGTTTTATACAGTATTATATTATATTATATGTAACATTCGCGTAAATTTCAAATCTTGCCTTGTTAAATGCAAAACATTTCCAGTAACAAAATAAAGTCTTATACAATTAGAAGCGCATTGATGCTACGTATTGTATTTCGTTCCACCTCGTTACACTACCGGAGATTTATTGTTCTGCCGATGTCGATATGCTCCCGTAATGTCACTTCAGATTTTCAAGCTTTTCTTTGAATTCTACAAATCTAAATGTTATACGAGTATAATATAAATTTTAATATCGAAACTGGTTGCTTTGGTACGTATTTTTGATGAAAGCTCACTGTAATGTAAATAAACCTATTTCAGTTTATTTATTTTTTGACATAGCTCTAAATACTGATATACGTATATAAATAAATGGTTGCACGAATAAATATTTATCGGACTTATTTGTTATTTGTATAATAGTTAGTATATTTTGATAGTACATATTATTGTAAAAAAATATAGCACATAATTGGTCTTTTTATAGGGCTTCACGGGGAGGTAAGAGGAAAGTAGACCATCAGTGGATTTTTACCGAAGACTCTAATCACCAAAAGGCTCCAACTGCTCGTTTGTCCCCTTTACTCCTTGTTGTTGCTACATTTTGCTGATTCAAAACAATATACGTCGGCAATCTTAGAAAAGAAAAACTCAAGGATAATCTCATATTATCGTATAAACATTAAAGAAGTTTTACTGGGAGTCGTATGCATTGTTCAAGAATTTACTGAGCTATTTTCAAAGTTTTCAAAAACCACTTCAGAATGTTTATAAGTGATTAGGAAGTGAGAAGGCACATATAAAATTTTTTGTTTTTAATACTGATAAGTTTTTATCTCAAACTTTCAAAGTAAAGATTCATAATTTATAAAACCCACGAAAACGCTTCTTTAACCAAAATGGCGTCTTGGGACGCATTAGCTTTGTAGCGTTCCGAAAATTACTGCTATTTAGAACTTTTTTGTTGTTGTCAGTTGACGAATTCATAAGGTGAGCTAGAAATTTGACAAATGGCTAGTACCTACTATGAATGAATGAATGACATATACTTTATTGTGCATATTACAGAACACAGAAAATAAAGTTACATTTTAAAGTAATTTTCTAGTACTTATCAGTAGATTTCGGAACGCAGCCTCTATGATTTGTTGGCATGCACGTGTTACGTCATCATCAATTTCACGTCGTTTCGTGTCACGTGACTTATGAATAAAAATAAATATTTTTAATAACAGATTTTAAAATAAAATATTGATTATTTACAAATTATTTCACTACATAATTAATAAAGATAAAGAATACATTCAATAAGCTTTTATTTTTAAAACTGAAATAAGCCCATTTGCCGACATGACGACCAGGCTGGCGCAGTGGTACAGGGCTCGGATAAGTGGAGCATGTTGCGCCAGGGGTCGCGGGTTCGAATCCCGCCTTGGTCATGGATGTTTATATATGTATTATATGTATTTAAATAATAAAAAATTTAAATATATAACATTTCTTAAATTTATAAAAACATATTAAATATATTCCGTTGTCTAGTACCTGTAACACAAGTCCTTACGGTACTTAGCACGGGGCTAGGCTAACGTGGTGTGTAAAGTCCACAGATATTTATTATTATTTATTATTATTATTTGCTATCTAATTTTAAAACAGGTGTTTTTGAAAGTATATTATAAATCCGTTAAACAAAAGTTGTATTCAATTTCATTAAACTTCTTTTAATTTTATGACAGAATTCTATAAATATATAGCTTATTTATTATACTGAAATTAAAGAAATAGTCTACTGTAAATTTTTCAAGATTGATTTGTTATAGCATATTGAGATAAAGGATCAATCGGAGCTATTTACTGATTATCGATGTGCATCAACATCCGCACATCCATAGCCCACATCCCATCCTACCAACGGGCAACCGGCTACTCAGAATTCGCACGAAACGCGACAGCATGGCTTTCACAATTACCACCGCGCCACGGCCATAGCGTTGCGACTTGCGGCGCGGCGAGCGGCGAGGTGAGCGTCAAGACGTGACATACAAAATGTATGCGCCATGCCACAGCCACAGCGCAGCGGTGCGATTTGCGGCACGGCGAGCGGCGAGGCAATACTCGNCCCGCCGCGCTGCACGCCGCGTCGCAAGACGTAACGCTGTGGCTGTGGCCGGGCCGTTAGGGCGGTGTCATATAAGGGAGAGTTACCTCCCCGGTTACGCCGTCACAATTCGGTTGAAATTCAGAATGAAGCTACCTCTTACTGTAAACAATCTCTAAGATAAAACGTATATCAGTAAATGCAGAGGAGGACCAATATATAGTTAGTTTTCTGATGTTTGATCGTACATTCCAATGGCATCCAATGAAGTTCTGGTGGAGAGTCGGAAAATAAAAGCTTACATTACATTGCAAAGGGGCAATAGCAACAATAGTGGCCATTTGCGGACCACCGACGCATATTAACATCCGCATGTACATTTGCATGCATGCAAAAGAGTAAATATACACTACATACTTCTGAATCTGACATATGACTAGGCACTAAATCTGACAGTACCAGCATGTAAAACTTTTCGCATTGCAATGCGCTTGCTGGTTCTTACAAACTCGAGTCTTGTAAACTTTAAAATCCCCATCCAATCTATTGCGGAAGCTACACTTTTAAGGTGCCTTTGCACTTTACTTTGTAACTATAAATTTGTTTTGTTTTAACAAAGCAGTGCGATTCTTATTATTACCAAAAGCAAATCACCTTACGGATTTTCTGATATCATAATATATGGGTTAAATGTAATTAACGCAAGACTTCTTGCAGGCAGCATGTCTACATCAATACCAACAACATTTGTTCTACGACTTTTGAAATTTAATAGTTTTTAAAATTTTAACATTCTCATACAAAATTAATATATTGCCCCTGAACTATCATTTAGTTTGCGTGCGGCTAAGAAAATAGCGCGCGGCAAGGTTACGGGCTCCCGCGCGTCATTCTTACAAGATACAGAGTAATAAATAACAGAGGGTGCAAACATTTTTTGTTTTTATTTTTTTTTGTGCTATTTATAAAATGTTGTTGGTATTGATGTAGACACGCTGCCTGCAAGAAGTCTTGCGTTAATTACATTTAACCCTGTATATGTTATAAAGCTGAAGAGTATTTTTTCATCGAACGTTCTAAACTCAAAAAATAAAATAAAGATTAAGATAAGATTAAGATTAAGATTTTTCCAAACCACCTTAAAAATATTCGTACTTTTTTCAAACCTATCTCTCTACACCTTAGCAGAATGCAAAAGTTCAATATGTCTACATAGTGTAATCTACTAGTTATCTCAGTTTTTTGTACGCAAAACTATCAGTAGATGGAAAAGATGGAGTTAAAAACCACGGTAATTTTACGGCGCGGCGTTGCGATTACACACATACCATAATATTTTGTTTGGTACCCGTCCTGACCGTGGTCCGTCACCAACCTATTGACAATTATTAGCAAAACGTAACATGTTTATTATTAGATTCGGGTACATTAATTGATATTTAAATTCCAAATTATATTTTTATTGTTTTAATGACTACTGACGCCCACAGAAACCGTAAAATTGTTATATGATGCGCTGCCCTCTCTCCCTCCCCCCTCTAATGTGTCACCTGAGACTCACAAACGACACGAACTGCGACAAGCTAGTTGTTATTGTAACTTGCGGCGGTATCATGGGAGCCAAAGTCACCTCAACAGTCACGTCGCCGCGTCGGCCGAATTCAGGTGCAACGCTGCACTAAGAGGCATTGCTACTAACTTACGGATAAAAATTTACTAAATTGCTAGATTACGCAGGGAAGAAGTTTTTGAGTAAATACTTATAATAATCTAATTAACATAATATGGAATAAGGCTATTTATTTTATTTTACTTTATTTGGAAAACAAACAGTGTTTTAAAATATACTTAAAGGTTTTAGCTGTATACAAACCCATTTATGCGTTTTCACATATAGTTTGCTAAACAAATTACAAGAGCTTGAACAAAAACAAAAGTGTGATATTATTACATCAATGATGTTACGAGCAGCATCAAAGTTACTCAACTACTTAAAAAGTTTACTAAACAGTAATTTAGTAAGTAGTAATCCAGTCACCTACTATTAATAACATTGTTAGGTACATTACATTGGCAAAATAATAACTTATGTACTTATTATCATCATCTTTAACGATATTAGTATGAGATACGAATATAAACTCCTTGGGAGCATGAAAGACGAAAACTCTAAAATTGATATGTTTTTAATAAAAAAATATATATATTCAAACTTAGGAAAATAGAATGAATTCGAAGACTGTCTAGTTTTGACAACGTAAGATTTTTTCATTCCGAGAGACGCCTTCGGGCGGGAACCATATAGTAATACAAGTATGTGATATAGTAGCCAGGGCTATAATAATTATAACGGTTAGGATGTATTAATAATAGAATAAAATCTATAAGAAGAATAAAAGTGTTTTTCTACAAGTACGTAATATATCAAGAAGAGGCCTCGACAGATATACATAGGCGGTCCTGCTGCAAGAATAAGCTACGCCCCGAGAGTAGTCTGCAGCAGTTCTGCAGTATCATACAGCATCTCATCTTACATAGAGAATCATTTACGGATATTGTGTTTTTTGTTCTTGCACCCCTTTATATGTATAGCACTGGCTTTTTAAATAAACTTTACAGCTTTCATTTTTACTCCTCTCTAGTACTGCATTTAATAGTCTTTGAATTAAATGAATTCCCTTAGCTAGTCTAATCTACATTCAATAAGCTTAGATACTGCTTATACGAATATAAAAGTGAATGGGTTTGCGGGGATGATTCAAAAGATATTTTCCAGAGTAATATTGATTCCTCGCCACCGGTAAATCCCCAAGGGTGTTAAGTTATTACAGGGCCTTGTGTTGGCACCAGATGCGAACTACCGATGGTTTCGATAATTATTTTAATGATATAACTGACCCAAGTAATTAGTGAACGGTCTTACTTTGCCCTTATTAATTTAACGTTTAATAAAAAGGTCAAATATTTGTTTTTACCTGAAAACATTAAATGTTGTTTATAGAAGGAGGATTATCATATTAAGTTATAAATAATTTAAAGCCATACAATATATAAAGAGGATTTCTTTTCATGTAGGCTTTTCATGCTTGGAGCAATTTGACAAGCAACCTTTTTCTAATGGCACTATCAATTTAAATCTCGAAGAGACACACCTCTAGGTCTTTATTATAATAATGGCACCAATGATAATTATCATTATTATAATAATACTGCTACAGAGTGAGGGCTATACTAGGTATCGTTTTTTATGGATTGTGAATAGTCTATAGCACATTAAGGGTGATATAGCTTAAGACATATCCTCATAACATTGTCGATATTAATATAAGTTGGCAGTTTGCAAATGGCACCGAGAAGTTGATTGCTTCATAATGCCTCCATGAAAAATAATGATTCGATTTCGTACTCGATTTTCGTATTTAATATTATTTATTGGGATGTCCTTTTAAGTTTTGAATAACTGTTCACGAAGCGAAGTTAAAATAATAAATTTTACTGTATAAACAGACTTGTTTAAATTTTATCAACTGTAAATGTTATTTTACTAACATTCAAGTCTACGGCGACAAAGTAATTAATTTGCAATAAAATAGCTCAGCTATAAAGTTCTATTCAATCATTATAGAAAGATGCTGAAATGTATATTAATAAATACTTGACAATTTGACATAATACTAAATTTGACTGGCCAGCACACATTTTCTACGTTTCAATCATAGAAATTGTGTGCTGGCAATCGTGAAATATAAGTTTGCCAACCTATACAATTTATTATAAATTAAATAACTAATAATATTGTACGGGACCGTCGCGTCGGTGTGTGAATCTGACTCGATTTTACAGTTTTTTTTATGACAAAGTGACTAATAAATAGAAATTAATAACTACAGTTTGCAATTAATGTTAAGAAATAAAGGTTTTTCTCACTTTGTATACGTTGCATCGGCAGCTGCCGTGAGGCCGTCTGACTAGGGTCATTCACCCCGCGCAAGGTTGTCGCTCACTCACTGTCGCAGTCAGCCCAAAGTATGTTTACATTTTTTTCTTAATTAATAAGCTATTTAACTTGTCTGAAAAATGTATTTTCGTATGCTTCTCGTAAACTTTTTTTAATAGTTTCGGTTTAACAGTAGACACTCATAGTATACGTTGTTTCCTTTTATGCTTCTCGCTTTTATCAAGTATTTTACGGTAATTACTGAGCGTGTATTAAGCTCACATCACACGGACGAATTAATGTCAACAGGTCTACAATCGTGTGTGCAGAGCTCAAATTAGGAAATCCTCTACACGTCCCGCTGAATCAGCAGACGACGACGTAGACTGCGGCGACTGTTCAAAGGCAACCGAACAGTCCCTATGATTTTATATAATATTAGTTAAACTAATATTTTTCCCTATAGCTATATTATATACTACATAGGGAGGTTGTATGATACAAACTTAATCACAAACACCAGTAATATCGATATATAGAAGTATTTTAAAAGTTATGACTATTATAAATAAGCCCCAACAAACTTTAAAAATCTGAGAAAAATAGTTTCATTTTATTGCAGCATACGTAAGTACTCGTATAGTGACATCAAACAACCTTTGCCTTACTCGTTTACGCTCATCTCTCGCTAAACTCATAATATACCACTTGTTACGACGAATCATAATCAACCGTACAAAACGAGAAAGCATAGCTGTCAAGAGAGTATCATGTGAGCAAGTGGTCGTACCGCCCCAATTCCACTGGAATTCAGCATGGCACTACCTCTAACATTATCTATAAAATAACTAAAAAAAGGTCGCTAACTAAAAAAATTCATTTTGGAAACAACGCTAAAATCTTCAGAGCCATGCTATGAACATTCGATCGGAGAATTATTGAGTCGAAAATACGAAATTTATAGCGGTCGAGGAAATTTAGAGGATAAGTGCTTGTATTTTATGAGTGTTTAGAGTTGAAGTGCTTCAGATATTTATATGTATAAATTCTGATGTTATTACAAGTCCGCTACTTAATCCACTTAAGTTTTTAGAGTTATATACTTTCTCCGCCAAAAAATCTCGTCTATTTGAATATCATCATTGTCCTCGTCGTCGTCGTTGTTGACGTCGTCATCGTCGTCAAGCTTTAAAGAACTGACTATTGAATTCTAAAAAAAATCCTCATTTATTTATCTATATTTTTTATAAAACAATAATATTATAATGAGAAGCGGTAATGAGTTACAATTTATTTTACTCTCACAGTTTAAACAGTTATACAGATTCAACTAAGGTATCTTTAAGAGACGCTTATTCCTATTTCAATGACA
>LUGF01050211.1:158727-173411 GCA_001625245.1 Calycopis cecrops
TGTCAGAATAAAAAATAAAAAAATGTATAAGTTCATTGATCACTGATAAGCATTCTGGAGTGGTTTTTGAAAACTTGGAAAATAGCCCATTGTCAGAGACGCTTTTTTTTTCTTTGTTTTTCTTTTTTCACTTTAGTTTATTATTTTTGTCATCGTAAAATAATGATATTGTCATTATTTAAATAAAAGTAATTATAATAAAAGAATGGTTGAGAAATAGTTTATCCGTGTTTTATCATTAAGAGGGTTATCGGTAAGTGCCGAAATTAAGTTTTTTTGAGGCAAATTACTCGTAAATGGAAATAATCTATTGAAGATCAACTTTGGTTCCGCTTATAAGCTTATAAAGACTTACATGGCGTAATTCAATAGTAACTTTGAAATTTAATTAAATAAAATCTAACATAATAATGTTTATTTTTTTTTTTGGTGATTTTATTAATCGAATATTGTGTTAATAAATGAGTAAATTTCTGAAGTTGTTCCACGTTTATTATCATGAGAAAAATGATGTTTTATTTTGGCAAAATTTAAGTTACAAAAATATTTTTTTTTCCGAGTTTAATGAAATCAATTTACTTTTGTATTGTATAAAAACCTATAGCAGTATATTTCCTAACAGTAGGTATTTTTTAGGTATCCACAATGCTTATATTCGTAATTTCATTTCGAAAATCAGTCTTTTCGAAAACATGAGTTCCAAATATACCTTTTTCTTTCTTACAGATCCTATAAAAATATTTGTGCTATGCGAAACCAAAGTTGATCTTTAATAGATTATTTCCATTTACGAGTAGTTTGCCTTTAAAATACTCAATTT
Organism: Calycopis cecrops; assembly: GCA_001625245.1. NCBI lineage: Eukaryota > Metazoa > Arthropoda > Insecta > Lepidoptera > Lycaenidae > Calycopis > Calycopis cecrops. Next base: position 159,548 of record LUGF01050211.1, read on the forward strand.
CGGCACTTTTTACCGATAACCCTCTTAAACCTTATGTAATTTTGACTAAGTTTTATACTGTTATTGGGTTCATTCTCTTCACTCTCAACGTAACACTTACAAAAATATTCATAAGACTATTTAATTGGCGAAGTTTGGGGGAGGCCTTTGCCCAGCAGTGGGACAACATAGGCTAAACAAAAAAAAATATAAGTTAAGAACGTTACTTGTTAATTTCCATTGTTGACTTCTTATTATTATTGAGTTAATTGAATTATAAGCTTGCTCCTAATGAATTTTTACATATTTTAACCATGACGAAAACTAGACATATTTTGCAATAACCTTATTTACGGAATGTTTTTATTTTAAATAAGATCGCCTCAAAATGGCGTTTCAAATAAAAGAGCAGAAAGGACAAAAAATATAAAGATTAAACAATTTTGTTATCTTTAAATTTTCAATGGCTAAAAGGTTTTTTCAATCAATTTCGTCTGTTCCATTATTTTTTGATACACAGACTCGCTACAATTTTATAATAGATTACGATGCCTTCAAACAATATATAAACAGAGCGGTTTGTTTTTTCTCCTAATCGTTAGTAACTAATTACAAACACCTGCATTACCCCCTGGATGGATCTCCACTATGTCGTGGTAATGGGGCTTAGTAACACTATGTCGTGGTAATGGGGCTTAGTAACCGTGGCTTGAGTCACCACGGTGAAGCCAAGAGGTATTCCAGGAGGGGACTCTCTGAGTGGGCTTCCCCAGGGTCTGCTATGGATGCGTCCATGGAGAAGGGGTTGCAGGAGGAAAAGTGTCTCGGTATGTCGTTGTCGTTCACCCTGACTCCCGCAACCGAACAGGGCCCACTATCAGATGCGTTGGCAGTGGGGCCGCAGGGGAAGAGGAGATGCGGTGTGTCATTGCCGTTCTCCCTGTCCTCTGCGGCCGTTTGATGGTTGGTCCCTGAGTGGGAATCGGGGTCAGCCTATGTCGGAGGATCTCCACCCGTCCCTCTAAATTAGCATATGGCGGTGTGCATTGGAATTAGGACCAGGGGCCAGGATGGGAATCTAACCCCTTTGCAAGTTTCCAACGTTGGAGTAGGGACTGTTCAAAGGCAGCCGGATAATCCCCAAGCAGGAGAAGTCTGGCCTTTTCACTGAGGCCAGCCTCTGTCACTCCAATTTTAGCGATTGAAAGAACCCGCAGGAGTTTATTCGGTAGGGGCAACCTAGTTGCCGAGCCCGACACTGTACCCGGTTGAGCCTCCCGGCCTCCTGGGTTGAGTATGTAAAGGTATTCCTCTGCAAAAACACCTGCATCATAAAAGGTTCTTTGATAGTGTGACCTATTTTCCTTTCTTTTGCTATTGCGGGAATATAGTTCTCCGTCTTTCTAGTTAATGCCGTACCTAGTAGGTATATACCATAGGAAGGAATGAACCCTAGAGAATTCAACAGACTATGCAACTTATTGCTCCGAGTTCCCTCGGCGGAAGCGGCTATTCCTTAAATTGCGTTAGACAACCTCATCTATCGCCATCAGACCAGCGTTTATACAGGCCGGTCGTACTATTTTGTCTTCTAGATTTCACGTCTTATAGATATTGTTCCCAATTGTTGTGGGCACATAATATGTGTAATTACATAATATCATGTTTGTATTTCTTTCTTATCTTATATCCAGTCCATGTAAAATTAATAATTTGAGATAAATTTGCACCACATTGATTAACATTTTTTTTATGTTAATCCAATGTGCTAATCTTATTAATCAGTCCAAAAAAAAACCTTAGGTATTAGATATAGATTCACTAAAAAAGATCATAAGTCACAAGTGAACAATATCACGGTATGACAAATATGAGCAGGGGATTCGGACTATAAGGGTGAAAGTTTCTGGCATATTGAATTATTCTTAGGTATATGTTGCATTGAAAAAGGCTGCATATTATAAGGACACATACGGCTAGTTTTTTCCGTAATTTGTAAGCGTCAACTTAAAACCCATTCCATATTATTTCAATGTTGCAGATTCTCGCAACAATTTTGCGACTTTGACACTACGAGGTCCCAAATGTATGCCGTAAATGTCAACAAGGTGTCAAGAAAGGAAAAACATAATAAGGCAACGTAATTATTTCTGACTTTTGTTAAATAAAATATAATCCAAATCCCGCATTGTGTTGATGTCGACTCTTTCCCGTGTCGACGCTGTGCTGTGACATCGACGTAGCGATAATGCTCACAAACCCCAGTGAGATAGCGTCTTTAATTTAATTTCTAATATTCACTAATATTCAGTACGTTATTACCAGTTTTAGTGTTAAGATGTGTCGGGTTTATTAATAGGTTTATATATTTCGTACTAGCTGTATCTCACGGTTTTACTCGCGTAGCAGGAAAAATGTGGCACTCTTCAGTCCTTCGACTATCTTCATACTAAATATGACATCGATCCGTTGATCCGATTTGATGTGAAAGAAGGACAAACAAACACACTTTCGCATTAATATATTAGTGTGGATTATCGTTGTATTAGTTAAGGTTGTTCAAATCTGATCGACCTTTCCTAAAACCTTATGATATTATTGGGAAAGTGTTATCGTTGTGGGCAGGAAGAGGAAAGGTTAGCCGAAGATCGAGGCCAGTGGCGTGCTAAGGGAGAGGCCTATGTCTAACAGTGGTTTGCAATAGGCTTAAGATGATAATGATGATGATGACGATGGTGATGATGATGATAATGATGGCGTCTTGCCAGCATAAAGTGAAGTGAATTAGGTTTTTACTCGATAACATGAAGTCCAAGTAGGCAATCTCCTTGCCCATTTCATTGGAATTAAATAACTGCGTAAACAAGCCATTGACGCTTAGTTCCCGGAGAAGAAATAAATCACAACGCTGCGGGGAAACGCGCGTCTAATTTTTGGACCGTGAGTAATGCCAAGTTGGAGTTTGGTTGGCGTTTATGAAGTGAATATAATTAATCACAATGTTAATGGTGGAATTCAAAGTGTATTCTTATTTCTGTAAAATTACATTAAACAAAAGTTCGTGTGATTTTTATTTTCTTATGTAGGTATATAAATGGAGATATTTATGGACCTCGTTATTCAGTAAAAATCTTCCCTTACACTATAAAAAAGAACAACCTCATTTTTTCCCGGCCACAAATGCCTACATCGTTACCATTGGATAAACGATTCATGCTGGCACGTTCATAAAAATATATTCTCAAGCAAAAATAATTGATTTTATGCAATCATTGTTGCTTTTGGTTGGATGTGACTTTCCGGAGTATACCAAAATCTTCAATTGGGTAAACAAACACATCGAAACAATCGAACAGAGATCGAAATATCGCTTTTATATTTTCGAAGTTATAATAATGATAATTAATTAATAGCTATCCACAATGTTACCGTTTTAGCCTTAAAACTAGGCATAGGACTTGTGCCCGCTGATATTGTGTAAGTAGAGCATATGGGGCGCCAGAGCACATCACTGGTGGCGACAAATGAGCTGTCGGAGCCATTTTCATGACTACCTACGCCTATAGATATCCGCCTAGAGATGAACAGATGCGTTGCCCTCCTTCCTCCTCCTATCTCTAGAGGCCGGGCCGGATTACACACCGCATGAAACGTGACAGAACAGCTGTTGTGACCATACGCTGGTCGCGTGGCGACTGGCGGAATTTGTCCGAATCGGACATAACATATTACAGCCTGAAATAAACATAAATAAAAAAATATATATACGGTCGAATTGAGAACCTCCTCCTTTTTTTGAAGTCGGTTAAAAATGATCTTTTCTTGGAACATATAAAACACGGCGGGTTTAACTAGGTCTAATTATTAAGTTAAATTATATATCCTGCCTCACTAACTGGCATAATAGGTGATCAAGACACAGCTGAAACTAAGCTACTTAGCTGTATTACGGTACATGCATAGGTTGCTGTTATGACCAATGTTTCATTTCAAAAACTTATATGAATAATTCAGGTAATGAAATAATCAAGTGTGGCTTGCAGTTATATAATTATAAGCCTTAAACGTTGCAGTGCAAGTCAAGTGTAACTTCTTGATTCTACATCGGCTTCGATAAACTTGTAACTTTAAGTTAAACACAGTCCAAAACTACCTGTACCTAACAGATAGTTTTGAAGATAGTATCTTGATGAGTAAGAGAGTAAATGTTGGCTTGTTCGTACAGCTTCATCTCTTACCGCTGCACAAAGATATTCGACCTGAATTTTAGATGTATGTTCAGTTATTTTGAAGTAAAACTTCTATACGCGCGCTTGACTTGGGGAGTAAGCTGGCGAGAGCGAGAGAGTATTAATTGTTGATGCAATCTGAAGGTGTAATTCGAATTACACAAAAAAAAAACTCAATACGAGCACATACATTAGTTGCATATTTAGATTAGCGAAACAAAAGTATTTCGTTCACCGTTTTCCTCAATTTAACGATCTTCCATTCGTTACTGTGCAAACGAAATAGGTGAAGTGCAAATAAGAGTTTCTTTAATTAAAATTATACACTTTTTATATTACAGGGGTAAACCAGCAGTCGGTTAGTGATTACCGCCACCCATAGACATCCACAAAACAAGGTGTCTTGCATATGCGTTGCCGGCCTTTTAGAATAAGGTATGCTCTACGGAGACAGCTGGTTCTATTGTGCTGGTGTACGCGGCAATAAATGGCGTTTGTATCGCACATTTAGGAACATCGAGGTGTTTGGCGTGGAATTTTAAGTTCAGGTGCTGGTTCCTCGGAATACTCCACATTGAAAATGCGGTAAAAGATGCAGAGGGAACCGACATCTCTTCGTAGGGCCAAAGAATCGAGCTGACCGGAAATAACAGGGTCATCAATGATTCGAGTCTCTCTATGTTGAATACGGTCAAATGGATCGAGCTGATATTTTTTTATAGCATAGAAGGCAAATGAGCAGTTGGGTCACCTGATGTAAAGTGATCACCAACGCCCACAGACATACGTAACACCAGAGGTCTAACACATGCCTTGCCGACCTTTGAGGAAAGAATGAGCTCTTTTCTTGAAGATCCCTAGCTCGTATTGACCCGGAAATACCGACGAGGGCGGCTGATTCTAAATTGAAATGGTGCGCGGGATGAAATTACGCTTATAGCGCACAATAGTGGACTTCGGAAGATCTAGGTGGTGACGGTGGAATTTTGAATTTCGGCGCGAAGTCCTAAAATGGAATTCAGCTGCGGGTATTAATCGCGATAGAAGATGCACAGCGAACTGACATCTCTACGCAAAACAAGAGTATCAAGCTGGCGGGAGAGACCAGAATGCACTGATTCGTAGTCTCCCGCCAATTTTTCCAACGTGCTCTGACTTTGATTTGACAATTACTCTTTTGAAGGAACTGGAGGCGGAATTATATTCCTTCTTAAATGTGCTGGTGTTTACAATTTGTGCCGCCGCTGCTGCAGCATAGACCCGGTAAAACCCCAATTTATGGCGCAAAGCCAACTTATAGGAGCGATCAAATCAAGGCTGCGATTTGCCGCCAATAGGTATCAAAAATCGCAATGAATAGTTCCATTCCATGAAACACTTTAACTAATCGTATCATAACATCTGAAGATTACTTAGTTAATGTGCACTTTAACGTGTTATACATTCTAACGGTAACATATAGACTAAATAATATCATTTTGTATACAATGTCTACTGCATTCATTGTGTTCTTTACTAAACAGCAAGAAAAAGCTAAAATATGAATATGAATTAGTCTCTAGTGGCATATTAAGACCAGTATAAGATCATACTAATGTTTAATCTAATCCAACTTAGAAATACCGTTGCTGCGTTACAACCGAATCAGTTCGGCGTGGTGCGGTGAATGAAAAACTCTTTTCAACGATTCGGTACAATATACTTATACGTGACTAAATTATGTAAAAAAATCATCATACATACGAACATCAATATTGTTTGAATGATTATTATCATCCCGACAATGGGCGCAAGAAAATACAAACATCTTGCCCTGTAAGTTTGACTATAAATAAAAAAATGTTATGGACGTCCTTATCAACTATCTTATGATTCCATGGACTACATTAAATAACTTACGGCTTTGATTGATATTGAAAATATAAAATGCGCAGCTTTTCTAGCGAATTTATAACAACATTGTCCACCAGAGGCAGTCACAGATTTATGTTGTCTTATTGTAACGCGAAACTCCGAGCTGCGACACAAACGCCGGTTAATGCTATTTTAAACTTGGAAGTACTTTCAGTGTTTCAATCCTTTGGGGTTCTTCCTCGTCTTAATATATTGTTTTCTAGAACATATTTTATTATAGGTGTTTTTTATTATAGTACTTATCTGAAATCACGGGCAAATCTATTAAACAGCTTTACTAGCTGTTTAATCGTCGTAATATTTACTACTAACACTTTCGGTATGAAAAGTAATATTTTTATTACTTTTCATACCGAAATTTATTAGAATCTAAATATTTACCAAATTTTCTCTAAATCACTTTGGTATTTTTTTCGCAAAACTGTACCTATATACAAACTTTTGTCCTGAAGTAACAATCGACCGCCGAAAAAATGCGGATGTTTATATCCGCATTTTTTTTGTGCTAAAATCGAATCCTTTCAATGCCTAACTGATAAGTTTCTATTTGGAATAGTGACATATTATGTCATCTAATAAGTTAGCTAGTTTTAGTATTACTAGTGGTCGCCCAGTGGTCGGAATTCGACGACAATAAATTTAAATTAAAAAGTTATGTATTCGCCCATCGTCGATCATCAACGACACTAAATTTTACTGCTACATCAATTTCAATCATGATTTACTTTAATTAGTATACCTACAAATATCTTTATTTTTAATTTCGACTCTGTGACAATGATCTATAATTGCAATTAATGACAACAAATACTTGTGTTGGTGTATGTCAAATGCATGGTAGTGTATGTAATGTTTTATTTATTGAGTTAACGTACCTACTTTATAAGCATTATTATTTAAAATATTAGCATTCTGCACTTTTCCTACACATAAACTACAAGTGTGCCAAATTCCATGCTCCTTCGTCTGGCCCTCCCCAGGCTGGGCCCTTCTGTGAGTGTTGATGGCTTATGGGATACAATGAGCTTATTCAAGGACCACTTCTCTCCAACATCTCAGTTGGGCAGCGTGTCTCGGAAACATGTCCTATACTGAACATAGGCCTTTATTGTGGTAACGCAGGGGAATGTCTTTACGCACGCTATCCAGGAGCCGGGGAGACTCAACCGGGTACAGTGTCGGGCTCGCAAACGGGGATGCATTACCGCCTAAACCCCTGCCCCCCCTGAAGCGTCTATATCTGCAAGCAACAGGATCCCTCCTTGAGGCAACGATTCCTCCTGCGACAGGCTAGTCTCGAAAAAGAGGCTAGAGTTCTCCTCCTCGAGGAGTCGGGCTGCCTTTGAACAGTTCTTACTACGAAGTGGAACCGTGCAATTGAGTCAGGTTCCCTCTGACTCCTGACCCCAGTATTCCAAAAGAGCACGACACCATGTCCAATTTCAGACCATGTGTCCGAAATCAGTGCCACCACATGTCCCATTCAATACCGACATCGGCTGATTCATAGGGACGGGGCAACCCTCCATCTAAGCTACTCTTAGTCTGGCTTCTCACCCCAAGCCTGTCCAATACGAGTAGCACTGTCTGGCATAGCAATGGGGATCACAAAGGCACGCAATCCCCCCACCACGGCAAGGTGGCAGCATCTTCGGGGAGATGCTAAACATAGGAATTCCGTATACAAGGCCAGAGCAACCGTTTGTTGCAACCAGCATTTAGCAGATCCCGGCAATCCTCTATTGATCGCCCGTACATTATTTTAAGCGAAAATATTTAAGAAAATGTTACCATAAGAAGTTCGTATTCGTGCTCTTTAAATAAATAGGAACGTACGCTCCTATATCTTAAGATAATTCAGATATATTTTTTTACAATATAGGGGAGCAAAGGAGCAAACGGATCATTTTGATGACTACCGATGCCTATAAACATCCTCGCTCACTCCATACATGGCATAATATGTCAGTTGTGCTGTCGTATTTCGAGCGATGTGTGAGTTTCAGGTGACCTATAAAATAGTAGAAGAGAGCATAGCAGCGCATCTGCATAAACTTGATATGGATGTTTATGGATATATAGGTCTGTACTCCGTCTTTAGTCGCTTTAAAATACTGAGTTCAGCTTATACATCATTTAGAGTGGCGCGATGGTAAACATGAGAGAAAAAAACTTTATGAATAAAGCTTTTAACCTAATGCCGGTGTATTCCGTAACACCACTTATACCTCCCGTACGTGATGTGAAATATAAAGTGGAAATTTAAAATGGATTTGGATATGAAATAAATATCCACGCATAGTTCAAGTTTTTTTATGGATAAAAGCAAAATGTTATGGTTATTATATTTGAGGTTTTTCTGTAGGTATACTTATAAGCAGTTTGTTTATTGGTCTCATTCACCAAAAATCTATTGCTATGCTATAAAAAAAGAACATTCTTTTTTTTAGAAATGCTGTTTGACCTCATTTCTAAGAAAAAAGGTTGTGACCAACCTACATTGTTTTCTACTAAAACCGCTCTAAGTATAATAAGTCATGCAGCACATTTCCATAAAAAGCTTTTCTCCCACAAAAATATAATTCAACGGATTTTGTTATATTTAGTGAGGTGTGTGTTAGTTTCCGGCGGTCTAGAGAGTCTAATCACAGACTACCTACGGTCTTATTTGCTGAAAACCTTAATACTACAAATCTGACTCCTTGTCTACAATGGAGAATTAACAGTATCCCTAGACCTTTAATTGGAAAAAACACGAGATCGAAATAACTCATTTATATTTTAAAAGCTATCAACAGCGAATCGAATAAATAATTATAGCTATCATTAAATTCGCTCGCACTTACTTAAATATTTTCTTAATTACGCAGCTGTAAACTGCGGAGTTCGTGTTTTGAACTGCACAATATCCGTATCAGATGAAATAATTAAATGTGTGTTTTAATTTATAATTGTTTTTTTTAAGATGAAGTACAGAGAGAGCTAAGCGATAAATCAACTAGCTACCAAGAAATAGACCAGAATAGAGAGTAGTTGTGTCTTGTGATGTCAAGATCCTTTTTAGTTGCTGCGCTAGTGGAAGTAAGTATATTTTTAAGAGTAGTTTGAGGTAAAGGTAGTGCTAATCTTGCACTAAAGCCGAATTTTCTGACGCATCTGGGAAGACACGTCTCGTTGACTCGTTCGGGTTCAAAAGTGATGGATATCACTTCGAACGGTTTGTAAGCCAGTGTCTTTTGGTAAGGATGATGTGGACAATGCATGATCATAAATTTTATCACTTTTGGTAGAAACGAAACGGTTCATTTGTTCGTGTGTTACCCTATCTTACAAAAAAAATAGCAACCTATATCGGCTTACTTCTATACATTAACATTGTTCAAGGAACTCTATGTTGAAATATTAAAATTCTACTTTACTGATTCGATAGGTACAACACTTTTTGAGGATGTGTCAACTCACCATTTGTTATGCTCCGTAGTCTATACCATAGATAATTAGGTAACGCTGTGCTTTGTGGAATCTCGTAATTATAACTACGTTAATTTCTTTGATCTTTTATAAAATTATCCCAACACTCTAATCGCTAATTGAGCTAATTGTGAAATATGGATGCGTGTATCAGTTTTATGGCGATCACCTTAGGAAAGTGTATCTTTAGAAAGGAAACACCATAGATTTAGAATGCACGTAGGTGAGAACAATTCTAAATCTATGGAAAACACATTTGGATATTCAATATCAGTGCGTATGTCTAATATATACAGGGTTATTTTTTGGTCACCGGCCAAATTTTCAGGTTTGATTCAGAATCAATAATACATTAGATTTATGAAATGAAAAAGAATAAAAAAATAATAAGTTGAAATTGCTTTGTCCCATGTTATAAACATATTTCTTGGTCACCGCGTAGCACATAACTTGCGAGTGTCGCTCAGCTGGCGTCACTGATCTTGAACTCGATACATTTCGCATATGAACCACGATCGATGTATTTTAAAGGACCATTTCAAATCGATTTTTATTTAACAAAATATTACAACTATACGATAAAATTTAAAACGCACCCTTGGAATGATATATACTCCCTTAATTTAAAATTTGGCCGGTGACCAAAAAATAACATAAATATGTGCTAAAAATAAAAACAAATTCGAAAGAACCAAAAGGTTTAATGAAAACTTTGAAGTCTGTTATATCTTCTTAGCGATGACTTGAGTTTTTAATGTCGACTTTCTTTACCCTTCTCATCAAGAAAGTTTCTGCAAAAGATGCTACTATAAATATTATAATACCAAGTCAGATAAATTATTTATAACACCAAGTCCGGTGTCAAAATGTATTTTATATTTTTATATGCCACAACAAGCTGTGCTCTGCAGTTTCATGCGCGTTAAATATTATACTAAGAAAATGATGAATATTTTCGAATTTAAATTGGGTCTTTACCAAACATCTTTCAAATAATCAATTAGTAAAGTAATTTTATAAAAAGGGGATAAAAGGGCCAACAACGCAAATAAAAAAAATAACAAATATTTTTTTGTGACGCGGAGTCACACTATTTAGACATCACCTACCCACTGAATTTGGTCCCGTGGTGTACTGAATACCTCGTAGACAGATTGTATTCTCTGTCTACGGAATACCTACTAAACACACTACAAAGCAATCAGTAAGAGAAATATAAATCATCATGACATTTCGAAAGCTGACAGTCTCTCTGCGCAATCTCTACAAAGGAGAGGAAACTTAAAAAAAAATGGTGTGGTTGTCCTGTGGTACAGGACAGATCAATTTTTTTAAGTTTCCATCCTCGCTGTTTACACCTGAACATGACTTCTTCTCCTGTTTTTTAGTCCCCTCTTCTTATAAGCTTGTACCAGACAAAGGGCGGTCCTTACGATTTGGTCGGCTTCGGTTTGTGTCTGATTTAACCCTTTGCTACTGAACCCCATTACCATGACAAGACTGGAACCTAAGAGACAATAACAAAGGCAATCAATACTGGCACGGCTTTCAACGAGCATTCATATTAAATCATAGCAAATGCTCGTCTGAATTTGATTCTACAAAATTAATTTGTTTGTTTTAATTAGAAATGTTTTAGACATTGACAACAATGAATTATTTATACACTCTGTCGCATAATAAACTTGAGAAGGGAAGCTCTGAATTTATCGTTACCCAATTTAATATTTGTAAATAAAAGTTTGTCAAATTATACATCCAATTTGTGAGTTAATAAATTACAAAAGTTAAAAAGTTGAAAAATTTAAAACGAAATACAGCGCCGAACTGGGCCAATATGTTTATTGTACATATTGGCTCAGTTCGGCGCTGTATTCGGCGCTATATTTCGTATCATTAGTACATGTGAGTTAATTAATTCGCAGCGAGTGTAAGCTGTAAGTCATTTAGGGGAAAGGAAAAGGGGAAACACATCTGAACAATAATTATTTGACTTTACGCATATTTACGGGTGACGTTCAATACAATCCAGCTAAGTGCGGGGGTTCTGTACTATCCGTATCCGTATGTTTTTTTTTTTTTGTAGATAGAATCTATGCTGAGACTGAAGGTCAGTGCAGCTTCATCGATATGAGTGGCGAGCCCCTATGGTAAGCTCAAGCCACTGTATTTGTGGTTGATGAGGGGGCAGACCCCCCCTTCTTCCCCAGTACTGGGGGTAGGCAAACCGGACTTTTGCGAATTAATAGGTAAATTATTATTATCTTGGCCGAGAACAGCGGGTGTCCTCAACTTCCCACCTTTAACGGAGGGGAGCAGCTCACGCGCGACAGCTAAAAAGTGGCCGACACGGGTCATGAGCTAGAAGAGCTCGTTGAGCTATCATGACTGGGGGGCCCCGACCCCCCCTCCACCACTGGCGGGTGGTACGACTCGCGCGCGGATGTCGTGGTTGACCTAACCGGTTCGGCGGTTTGATTTGAACTCTGTAAAAGGGCACTGTCATTATTCCCTGAGACTAAACTAACATCGTCGTTCTGGCTATTCGGAGCCGAACGTGTGTGCTGTTGTTTGTCAGGGTGAAGTTGTGGTCGGAACTGTGTCCGCGTCCAGATCCCCCGGACGGGGTGTAGTGTAACTACAGCGCGGGTGTGTGTCTGTCTCTGTTTACGTGTCGTTATGATACGTGTGACAGTTGTAGTGAAAACGTCGTCTTCGTCAGCCAGAACATGTCTGGGACGTCGACCGACGTTGGTCACGCAGTCGGGGCTGTATACCGCTGCTTTTGTGATTAGGGGGTTGTGGTGAGAGGTGGCCCTATCGAAATGAGATTTAGTGAGCACTTTGAAGTGCCCACTAACAGAGGGGAGCTCGAGATCTTTATGAAGATCGAGATTACGAATATACCACGGGGCACCCGTGGCCATACGGAGGAACCTATTTTGCACTACTTGCAAGGGTTATAACGTCCTAGGGCTGACGTGTGCGAACACAGGACAGCAATAGGCAAAAATCGGTCTAATGCATGTTAAGTATAATGTACGCTTATTTCTAAGCGATATTTTACTTCTGGCGTTAATGAGGTGGTACAACTTGTGTAACACATAAAGGGCTTTTTGGCGCACGCGTTTAACAGCGCACTTAGCGCAGAAGCGACTATCAAGAGTGACCCCCAGGTACTTGACGGAGCGTACCCTGGGGATGGTTTGACCGTATATAGATACGGGAGGCATGATACGAGAAGATCTCGTTTGGAGGTTTCTAGCACGACCAGAAAATAGAATAGACTGGGACTTGTCAGAGTTGACCTCGATCCGCCAGCGGGCGAACCACGACCCTAGGGAGGTGATCGCCTGCTGGAGGTACTTGGTCGCAAGAGGGACTGTGAGAGCACGACTATAAAGGGCAGTATCATCCGCGAACATCGCCAACTCTACCTTGGGATGGCGCGGGATATCACTCGTATAGAGATTGTAAAGAGTGGGAGAGAGAACAGAGCCCTGAGGGACTCCGGCTCTTAAGAGGCGGCTGGTGGACAGCGTACCCTCTATCCTATACTGAAATTGCCTATTGGTCAGGAATGCCTTAATGGTTAGGACTAGCCTATCCGGCAAACCTAGACGGAACAGTTTACAGATTAGGCCTTCATGTCAAACTCTGTCGAATGCTTTGGCTACATCAAAAAAGACAGTGCATGTCGGAATGGGACGTTTACGGTTAATACCGTCGTGAACGAATTCACAAAAACGGTGAACCTGAAGCGGACAACTATGTCCTTCGCGGAAGGCGAACTGCTCATCCATGAAGAGATTTTCCTCTTTTTTCACGACATCTTTGGTGCGTGCGAGAGTATTCAGAGTATTCAGAAGCTGAAGCTAGCTTCAGCTTCTGAATAAGCGTTAAGACAGACTTACTGCTGTACAGCAAGTAGGTTTGCCTGAGATAGGCAATATCCTCCTCGCTGATACCAGTGGGGGGGNNNGGGCGTCGCCTGCTGGCTAAGGCCCTTCTTGGCCCCCTGCGGGGGCTTAGACCCTTTGGGGGGGTTAGTCCCTGTGGGGGTTTTGGCCCCCATGGGGGGCTTCGGAGGGGCCTCATCAGCAGGAGAGGAACCTGAGGGATCGTTTGCTTCTGACTTCGCTGATGGCTTAAACCACCGATTCTCTTTAGGAATCGGGGCGTCAACAAGCTTTTTCTTAGGGTGGGGCATGGCCTTAGCCTTACCCCCTTTTTATGGTGACAACGTTTTGGGGCCTTCGGGCAACCCTTAT
>LUGF01050211.1:177315-191851 GCA_001625245.1 Calycopis cecrops
TGCTCCAGAAGTCGCGAGAATTCGATAATAAGTACTATAGTAATGAAAATAAAGTTGAAATTCATATGACACATAAACTGCGCTCCGTTTCTCTGCACTTCGCCGCGCTTTTGGTGTGAATTGACCCTTAGCCTAGTTGTAAAAATTTTTTGGTGCCACTAACTCTAAAAGTTTATATGGCTCCGTTCCGACTTTCACTAATTTGTAATAATCCGGCGCTCATTGATAGATGTAAAGCTTCTTAAGAGGTTTCAAAAAAAATAAGAGAAACTTTGATGTATAATATTACGTGAGAGTAAGGCATTTTAAATGTTTGATTATATTATTATCATCATCAATATCAGTAGCCGATATTGATGATGGAAGACGTCCACAGCTGCATATAGGCTTCCCTCAGATAGCTGTTACGATTCTATATAGCATGTGCTTAAATAAATAAAGGGAGAATATTGATACATCAACAATAATACATTTATTCACAAGCTGAGACTCATTCGTTTGGTTTCGTATTATTTGTAATTGCCAATCTTTGATGTTCAAGTGAATTTTATACGCAGTCTCTCAGTTCATACAGCTTGGGCTCCGTCTAGAAACTTTTGTTGACGTTCAATTCGAATCTTATCGTGAATTTATAAGTATCAGTTAAATAGAATTGACTTGAACAGCGTTTTATCTCCTGTAACTTCCTACCAATGTTTATTGTTTTAATCGAATTCAGGATCTTACGGTATCATTAAATAAAGACATAATTATTATACAAAGCGGTAGATAGTCGGTGAAACCAGATAATTTACCTTAATTACTATAAAAAAGTAGTTTTATTGTACACATACAAACAATAAAACTACTTTTTTATGATGATGCTTTTATCGCAGGTTTATTCGGGTATTTTACAAAACTAATGTTTCAGATGCTTTACAGTAAATAATAGTGAACGAGTTCTCAAAGTTTATCCGTATACCGAATATTAAAAATAATTATGTTATAAGCACACTATTTTGTCTAAGGGTATATAACCCTATACACGGGTGTATACGATTCTAAAGTTTTATTTTATAGGAAAAGAACATGGGAAACATTATAGTAAAAATGCTTATTTATAAATAAGAAATATTATAGAGTTAAAATGTTTATAGCATTACACTGGCTGTGCCTTTTGCTGTGATTTCACTTTTTAGCCAGATCCAAAGCCTGATAGATCCGAGACACCCAGAACCGGTTGGTTGGTGCATAAAGAAATATCTCTACTTAAAAAAAGGAGAAAACAGATGCTTTCACTTGCGTAAAATTATAATTATTATTTATTTACGTACGTAATTTAAAGTATTTTTAAATTATTCCGGATTTATTTCTGTGTCCTAAGTCGAATACGAATCCGTTAAGGACTTTTTGCAAACTTTCGAATTTAGTATTTTAGTATAAGTAAAGTACACGTAATTTATATAGCATGAAAAATTAACGCCCTCCTGAAAAACTACTTTGAAAACTCATATCCCGGAATTTCGCGCCTAATAATTTCATCTACTACTATGTTTATGTAGCGAGCATGATTACTGATGAGGCATGTCTGTCTACGATAAAACCTACTTCCAAAAATATTAAAATGCTGTTTGTGTGTATGTTACGCAAAAACAACAACAGATTTGGTTTGAAGTTTACCTACTTATGGAAAATATAACACACTTAACAATAGTGTTAAAAGCGTTATACTCCGTCGTACGAGCCCCATCAGCGTGTAAATAAATTCGTTTTGCAATTTACACAAATCCTGCAAGTATCTCATAGCTCCACAATGACGGAATCAATATATAAAACGAATAAAAAACCAAGGCATTATTTACCAATAAAATATTCGAGTAACTCTTTTATTTTACATTAGTAAAATTTTCTAAACAATATGGCATATACTGATGTTCTGAATGAATTAAATTTTTGGGCAATTTATGGGCTGTTCTTTTTAAGATAAGGGAGCAAGCGAACTTATTTGTCCTCTTATACGGTCTTGTGGGTAATTTGGTGAATACCTTACACTGAAAACCTGCACATAACAGTCTTATACACATCCTACTAATATTATAAATGCGAAATTTAGTATGTTTGTTTGTTATTCATTCACGCAAAAACTACTGAACCCATTTTCATGAAATTTGCCACACACTTAGTAACTTGGATTAACACAGGATAGTTTCTATACCAAAGAAAATGTTACTATGGGATGCCATGGAAGGATTTTCTATTTTCCATGGGGTCGAAATTTATGCCAGTGAAACCGCGGGGCGCAACTTGTACTTAAATATATACGGAGATTAAATCATTAAATAAGCTTGTATAATTCTGTTTAAATAAAAAACCTCTTCTATGCCTGAATGATACGCTTGGCATCCAAATCACAACATGATGTATTTTAAATGTTCACTTTACGTTTCGTATCACGTACGGAAGGTATAAGTGGTGTTACAGTGTACTCTGTCGGTGTACCTAATAGGTTAAAAGCTTTCCTTATAATATTTTTTTTTCTAATATTATGTTTACCCCTGGCGGGGTTTGCTGATCGATTTCATGCTAAACATAATAAGAATTGCCAACAAAGGCGGATAGATAAAAACTTTATTTGCAACCACAAACAGCACAATTACAGAACAACAAAAATTGAAAGAGAACTTGTTTAATAATAATATTAATCTAACATATTGCGTGTTCATATTGTGTAGTTATATGCGGTAGCAATTTTTTACATTAAATTATTTTGTTAGTTAAAACACTTATTCAGAGTGAGCTCAGGTTTAATTTTTGTGGGAGTAACCAGATGTTATGCAGTAGCGTTGCCCTCTTAATCCCCAGCTCCTTGAATATACCCCTGCCCGCTGGATAAGATAACCACATGAAAAGCAATAGCATAGCCACCACTTAAATACATTATGACTGTGTGTGAAAAATGAGTGACAGAGACTTCACGAGATCTATCTGGCGATATCGATATCATGCACAATATACACCACCTGATTAAGATTATTGACTGCTATACAATATCACTTTTACCGCACGTGATGGCTATCAGTGTGCATGATAAGTGAACTTGCAGCAGTAATTGATTTTACAATATACTAACGCGAAGCTATGAAGTTAGCAACAACATAATATTAACTCGAATGCTAGCCTAGAACGACATGTTAAAGTTGACAGCACGCTGCCTATGCTACGACGCATTTCGTTTTCACATTGTAATTTATTTTAACGAGTAAGAAGCTTTATCTTTCATAAGCTATTACAATGATAAATACATGTAAGAATTTTCCTACGAAACCTTGAAACTCTACAACCACGTGTCACACTGAATAATTTTTAGCGGAATATGTTAGCTTATGACAGTTCAGTAAGCAACATCGCTCGTGTGACATTTGTTATTTCTATTTGAGAAATGGGTGCAATTTCTTATGCCAATAGAAGACAAACAAGCAAAAGGTTAACTTACAGATACCAAAGATGTCCGAAAAGAGTCCGGTCCCTATGAAGGACAGGAATGACGCCAAGATACCCTGTTGTTAACAAAGGCGGGGCATCTCAATTTCCCCCTCAATTCACCCGCGGGGTTTTAGACATAGCCGCGAGCCACACACAACCGTCGGATCTTACCGAACACAGGTAGTGTTATATAACACTATACTATACTACACTATAGGTAGTTGACAAAGCATTTCCCCGCCAAACCAAAAAAAATGTGAACGAGATTAGGGACAAAAAATAAGTTTATGACTGGCTGATCTGCGACCTGGATGAGCGCTAGACGGACGCTGCTGGATCCACTGGTTGCCAGACAGAGCTGGGCGAATAGGGTGTGCCAGCGTATTCCGTGCGCTCCTTTTTAGTCGAAATTAGGTTAGGTTTGGCCCTACGCTACTTTTGGTGAGACTTTCTATTTATTCCCTTGTTAATTTATCGCCAGTGTGAGATATTACAAGATAATACTTAGTAAAAAGAGTAGGTTTATCAATTGACTGTATTTTTATTTTTTTAGTAAGCAAGAGATATTATAAGAGCGGCATTGCTGCAAAATTGTACGCAGCAATATACACATGTATAGTGATTTTGTTTAAGAGGTCTAGTTGTCGTTTTGTATGCGTGTTTCTATGCAAAAATGAAGAAAGAAGAGGGTGAAATGAGGGCCACTGGTATCGTGGATGTTTATGGCTGTCCAAAGTCAACAAAGATCCTTGCGGTTCATTTGCTCTTCTTGTAAAATACTAAAACTAATACGTTGCGGTTTATATTGTTTTAAAAAAGATAAAATAAAGGTTGAAATAATAGTGAAAGCATAGAAATTATATTTTGCCCCTTCTTGCAGAGTGTGTTCTAAAAAGGTGAATTTATGTTATACTGTTGGTCTTCTACCTTTAACTGATATGTTATTGAATTTAATGCTCGGGTTTGATAGTAACGAACCGTTTCATAATATTTCCAATATTTTATGCTGTGCGAATTCTAAACAGTTTCTTTTGCCCCAGGTGGATATTAAAATAAGATAGTTGTATACTAACATGTTGAAGTGATAATGTCGTAAAAGGTTTGATATTTTATGCTAATTTCGCTACCTCACTCTTACTAAATTTGACGAATGTCTGCAAACGACACAGAAATCACTTCTCAGTCATTTTCGCGACCTTGATGCGGCTTGGTCAGACTGTCAAGCAGCGACAGCATATCGACATTTATGAAACTTAAAAAAAAACAATTATTTATTGATAACACTATAACATAGTGTTCTCAGTGAAACCGAAACTAATCAATTAATTAGGTTTAGTTTCAATAACAACATTGAAAAATAGTATTAGTAATGAAAAATTAACAAAAAATAATTTCTCAATGTTTCCTAAATGTTCGTTAATGAGTTCTTGCAGTAAGCCGACGACGTATGATACCAAATATTTCTTGTACGGTTCACCTCAACTATCGCAGAGACACATATACGTCTCGTTGGAACACATGTGTGTGACTCGCACTTGTCTGGTTTTTAATTTGCCAAATAGGTATGATACAAAAGACTCAGTTATTGGAAAGTAGGATTTATGGCAATGATTGTCATAGTTACGAGTAGGTAATATTTAAATGAGCACATTCATTTTAGTATTTTATGCATAGTATAAGCACTTTTTGCACCATAATAGAGTAATCGAGTCATCGGAGCCTCTTAGTGACTACGTTTAGCGCTTAAAAATCCGCGATATCACAGGCAATATAAAAGCGCTGCCCTCCATTACCCTTCCCCCTCCCAATCTCATCTCACCCAAATGGGCTATAGAAACTTACATACCACACGAAACGTATAAGCAAGCTATTTTATAAGGTATTGTTTTAAGTGGGTATCTTATATATATAATTATTATAGGCATAATTTAACAACATTCAGCCATATCAATATTATTTCTGTACTTTAGGAGATACTAAACGTCAATATTTTTTATAAAGAATACCAACTTGATCCTTCCACTAGTTTAAAGGAAAAGGTCTTAGCAGACGAACAGACTGTTGGATGGATGGACGGTGAGGCTAACGGACAAGCCGATGGACAAGAAAGTGATCGTATAAGATTTATTTTTATGCTTTTTGAAATTCGGAACCCTAAAACGGGCAAGGAGTCGGCGTACAATAATGGGACAAACAAAATTCATTTACACAACTTTGTAGCCTTTCAAAATTAAAAGGATGACAAAAGTGTAATAAAGTTTTAATTTTTTAGGTCTGCTAATCTATTTGAGCCACCATTTTGAAGCGAACCTTTTAAAAACAATTAGTGGAGTGCCTGAGGAGTTTGACCTCGGAATCCACCTATAGTGAATGTATCAGTATGAAACCTCCTGGGTTACATTAGATACATCGAAAACTAAAAAGTTTACCTTTTTTTGGGCGCTTCCTTTTTTTTTTCTTAATTTCAAGGAATTTTCAAATTTTTGATCTAAAATTTTCGTATTTTTCGCGTATTTTTCGCGATGAAATTAGAAAAAACCTTGGGGAGACATCTTTTGTGGTTTCTGATTATTAAAAAGGGTCGTTGAATTTCGGAGCAGGTATAAAAAAATTGGAGGGGAGGTGAAAAGGCCTATCACCAAAAGACATCTATCAAGATATGGTGAGCACTTTGGGGCAGTCTGCTCCATCGTATTCCGGTGTCAAGAAGTGAATAGCTGAGTTTAAGCGCGGTCGTGAGAGCATTAAAGATGATCCTAGGAGTGGAAGGATAAAATTTGTGATCTCGTACTGGGTGACTGACGTTTGACCATTGGTAAGATAGCTGAGATAACAAACATTAGTTATGGCCGGATGCAACACATAATAACGAAAGAGTATTAATTGGGGTTCCATAAGGTTTCTGCTCTCTGGGTCCCGAGGTTGCTTTCAGCTGAACAAAAACGAGTTCGATACACAATTTCGCGAGAGAGTTTGGAACTTTTTGAGACTGATCCCGAGGACTTTTTGTCTATATTTGTTACCATGGATGAAAGGTGGGTTCACCACCATACTCCTGAATCAAAGCAACAATCTAAACAGTGGTAAAGATCAGACTCTCCTACACCGAAAAAGGCTAAGGTCGTTTTGTCGACTAACATAGTCATGGCTTCTGTTTTTTGGGATGCGAAGGGCATTATTTTTGTAGATTGTTTACCGAAAGGTCAAACTATAAATTCTAGTTATTATTGTAACCTTTTACGAAGACTCCGGGAAGAAATAAAAGAAAAAAGGCCGGACATGTTGCGTAAGAAAGTTTTGTTTCATCAAGACAATGCACGTGTTCACACTTCGGTTGAAACAATGTCTGTAATCCATGATTGTGGCTACGAATTGCTGCCCCACCCACCTTATTCGCCGGATTTAGCCCCCTTGGATTATCATTTATGTCCAAATTTAAAAAACACATTTACAGGTGAGGTGATAGTAGCGAACGACTATTTCGCCGACCTTCCGGAATCTTTTTTTTCGAGGGGATGAACAAGTTGCAGGTCAGGTGGACGAAGTGTGTTGAGCTAGATGGAGACTATGTCGAAAAATAAAAATAAATTTAGACCCACTTTTCTTTCATTTTCTTGGTCGGGCTTAGAACTTTTAGATCCACCACATTCGTACATTGAAGAAAATGATGATTGTCACTTTTCGTTACATTTTTACTTTTATTTTTACTTTTTTCGTCACATTGTTACAATTAATGAAATTGAAGAAATTAATGATAAAGATCAAATTTAAATTGTTAAATAAATAAAATTTATGAACATTATAACTGCAATTATTATCTCTCTATCCCTCTCTCTTTCTCTCTCTCTTTTTCTCCCTCTCTCTCTCTCTCTCTTTCTCTCTCTCTCTCTCTATTTCCCTTTTTCACAAGCTTTCGTCATCTTTTGCCATTCTTTTCTTTATTTTCACTTCTCCCATCTTTCCACCTTTCGCTTTCTCTTTTTCTCTCTTTTTCCTACTCTCTTTTTCTCTCTCTTTTCCGTCGTGTCTTCTTCCCCTCTTTCTCTTTCTCTTTCTCTTTCTCCCCTTTCACCATATTTCTTTACATTATTTTATGCGCGAATAATGCCAGCAGTGCACTGTATCCATATATGCACTATAACTGTCTTTATTTATTTATTTAGTTAACTAATAACTAATAAGCGCCCAATTTTAATTGGTAAACTTTATTATTTATGTTATTAAAAAGAGAATCCAACAGTTTTTGGAATTATTTCTTCACTATAGGTGGATTCCGAGCTTTACGCGTTTTACGCGCTTACGGCACTGCACTAAATATATTTCCGTATTTTTCGTACTTAAGTTTAAGGCCATGTTTGCTCTGATTTCTTCATCAATATAATGTAATGGAAAAGTTAATTAAAAGTTTATTTATCTACAAGCAATGCAAAAGTAACTAAGCTCTATACGTTTTACATGGTAAAACATTATATATTAATAAAACCTAAATATAATGTTACATCTACTCTTTGTAAGTGTCTTTGTGTATATGTTACTATAAAAACTCGTATATTGGTAAATCTTAAGTTTTACTAGTAAATCCTAGGATTTTGATTGTGTTTGATTGATGATATGGGCTGGTAAATATACGAATTTAATATAAAGGATACGATTTTACGGGCTTTCATCTTTAGAATTTAGTATATTAGGTCTTACCAATAGTCGACATGGTGAGAGGGATTAGTAACCGTCGCTTAGACAACCACGGTGAAATAAGAGGGATCTCAGAACGGGACGCTCCGAGTGAGCTTCACCAAGGCCTACTCGGGATGCGTCCATGGGGGGGGTCGTGGGAGAAGAGGTGTCTCGGTGTTTCGTTGCCATGCACCCTATCTTCCGCGACCGAACGGGGGCACACCGTCTGATTCGTTGGCGGTGGGGCCGCAGAAGAAGAGGAGATGCGGTGTGTCGTTGCCGTCCCTGTCCTCTGCGGCCGTTTAATGGTTGATACGCCCCCTAGCGGATGGGACCAGCCAATGCTTTAGGTCATCCATTCGTCCCTCTGACTCACCGGCATCTGCTGATGATGGCGGCGTGGCTTAGGACATCCGGCGTGATGTGCTCCGTGGGAGCATTGGAACCAGGGGATAGGAGAACCGGACCCCATTGCACGGTTCCAACGTGGAGTAGAGACTGTTCAAAGGCAGCCGGACAGTCCCTAAGGAGGAGGAGTCTGGCCTTCTCACTGAAGTCAACCTGTCGCTGGAGGCGCCCTGTTGCTTTTACATCGTTATATAGCGGCTGAAGGCACCCGCAGGGGTTTAGTGGGTAGAGGCAACCCAGCTGTCGAGCCCGACACTGTACCCGTTTGACACACCCGGGCTCCTAGGTAGCGTGAGTAAAGGCATTCCCCTGCGTTACCAAAAAAAAAAAGAAAAAAGGTTATACCAATAGTGGTCGGTAAAAGTTGGTCTCAGGACTAAAATAATGAATATTTTATTAATTATTGATTTATGTTGTTTATCAAAATCTATAGTAATAGGTATTTTATTATTAAAATGATGAACATGTAAAATACATATTATATACATAATTAGGTCTAATCCTTACATTGCTCATTTCATTTCGTTTCGTTTCGTTTCGCTTCGTTTCGTTTCGTTCCATTTCATTTCATTTCATATAATATTGATTGACTCGAATACCAGCCTTTAAAAGTTTCTGCAATAAAATAATATAGTCTAATCTATCAAAAGCCTTACTATAATCAGTAAAAACCGCATCAACCTGACCCCCACTTTCTATGTTCATAGTTAAGAAATCAGTAAATTACTAAAAGAATTGATATTGTCGAATATTTTTTTTAAAAACCCCGTCATGTCTCGGAATAATTATCTCGTGGTAATTTTTTTATCCAACCTGTATGTGAGCGATGTCTGTGAATAGGTCTCTAAAAATGATATTAAGGTTATTAAAACCATTTTTCGTCAAAATTAATCGTTTGAAAGATAGACGCTTCCAAAGTGGAAAAATGAATGCCCCCTCCCTCTAACTTTTAAAATAAGTTCCATAAGTTAAGTTAAGTTAAATAATTTAAATTTAATTTGGTATCCACATATTCCTAAATTCAATTCAAACCTTCGACGCAAAGAAATCAGAAATAAAATTTTTTACTTTGGAACTTTCGTTCATATTATGTTATGAAATTACATAAATACAGGGGCTTTCCCACAAATTTATATTCTTCATCAGCCTTAATATGATTTATATTGTCTTAGAGCTGTTTCACTAAGAAAATTCATGTCGTACACTCTTTTTGAATCAGATACACACTTGAGCTTTTAAAATATGCCTATTGTTGACTAAATTCGGTTTTAAAAGTCTTGGTAATTTCTATAACACGTCTTGGTAAATTTCTTAAAAAATTAAAATATGGAACTATAACTATATGTATTAGAATTGAATTAGAATGGTACATAATATAACATATTGTACAAGTAAATTAAATCACTCAACGATATACTTATGCTTGTTTAAAATGCAAACATGATATTATAATGAACCTAGTGCTGGCACACTTCATATGTATGCTTTGAAGAATATTAAAATTACCACTCTGCAGACTTTACTCAAATGTATAATAAAATATGAAGATGAGAATGCTAATTTAAATATAAGCTGGGTTTAAGTAATAGACAAGCCATCGCTCACATGATGCTGTCGCTAAGACACAGCAATGCAGGTTTTGTGCGTATAGTGAGTTTTTAGTAGTCCATTACCTAGGAGGAGTACCTGAATACTCATTTTGCTACCTTAAAAAACAAGTGTTAGTTTACTAAGTTTTTTTTTTTTTTTCAATTAGTTTTTCAATTAGTTTACTATTAAATTATTTCTTTATTGTTTGGATTCTGTCATTATTAAATATTGCGTACAAATCTGACTCAAGAAAACAACAAACAATTCAGCTTAGTTTATAAATATTTAATTTCTTTTGAAGCTGCCTTGTTGTTGTTTCTGTTAATTATTTATATTTCATAGATATTTATTTAGATAAAAGGTAATCTAAATTTACTAAGCATTTCATATCTTCATATATAATTGTATTTCTTGTGTGGATTTCTTTCTTTATAAACGGCTGAAACGATTTTTACGAAATTTTTTGTGTGTCTTGAAGGGGATTTGAGAATGGTTTAGATTCCAATAATGACAAGACAACGTGTGTCGGTTAGTTAGTTCAATTATATTTTTATTACAATACCTATATTTTCAACTAATACATTGTTTCTGTACATAGTGAAAATATTAGAAGAGAATGTGTACATCGATTATGATCAAATAACTCAAATGATAATAATTATAATTTGTAAAAATTGATTTAAGTAAATCTCTAAAATATCGGGCTTGTAAAATAATAAAATAAATCGCGTTAAAGTTGTTTTATTGTAATGAACGAGATTCCGTAGTAATCGAGGAACCATTATAGTTTCGTCACGTCCGTCTGTCAGTCAGCGGTTTTACTCAGAGACTAGAAGTATTAGAAAGCTGTAATTTGGTAATATAGATTAATGATGGCAAATAGTGGTAGAAAAAACTCATCGTGTGTAGTATCGTTGAATAGGTATTTGAAAAAGATTATGAGGTTTATAACACCATTTTTAGATTTAGAGATTCTTTTCTGAAATATTTGGTTTTAAATTACATTTTTTGTTAGAAGTAAGTATCCCCCTCCCCCTCTATCTTTCCAACGGTTGAATATGGACAAGTGAAAAAAATTGCAACAGTAGTATACATATACCTAATATAATGAAACATTCAACGAAGTTGACGAACGAAGGAGCCGGAAGTAAAAACTGAACAGTTATAGGCCAACCAAAATATACATTATTTTGTAAATATAAAAAAAGTAAAATTTCATAGAAATTTTATTGAAAATTAATTAATATTTATTATAATCTTTTTATAAATTAATAATTGTTAATTATCTTAAAATTAACGTTTTTAAATATAATTTACGAACTACGTAAAGTTGAAAAAACGAAGTCATAGCAGCTATATAATATTATAGGCAACTGTGGCCCGAAACGCACTTGACCGGTTTTTTACCTATGCACTAGTGCAAATCTATGGCTTTTGGCTACATTGCTATAAGAAAAAAGGAAAATTAAATCAGTTAATCTAAGCTAATACGAAATATCCTTGCGAGTAAATTAGAATTAGATTAAATAATTATTATATTTCTTCAATATGGCATTAAAAGCTAATAAAAATATATATATAATAATATTTAGAAAACATAATTTGTGTTTGTGTTATAACAGTATTAACGTTGTATAAAAATGTAACAGGTGTTGTGACTTCAATTTGTTATAAGATTGAGAACCAGAATTTTTTATTAAGAATATCTCAAAAATCAAAAGTTTTTTCAATAAAGACTTCCATGGACAGGTGTCCAAGCTGATTTATTGACTTTTTAATTCGAAATTACTTTGCAGCATCTCCTTAACTTAAAGTATTTGTAAAGCAATTTAGGATTCTTTGCTTTGTAAGAGTTCGCTTTGTGACAGTAAATATCTATTACTGGAATAATTAGTTAATACTTTAAAGCACTTTAGTTCAGTTTATTGTTTTTTTATAGATTAGATCAATGTTAATGGTAGAAGACGGAACCCGCACAGCAGGAGCTGGAGGAAGTAGTAGTAAGAATTCATTATTCAACCATTTAAAAATTTAAATGTAAAGAGCAGAAGAATATCTGTTACTTTATTAACTAAATGCATTTGTCATTAGAATAACATTTTACTATGCTCCAACCTCATCAATATAAAATAGAACTGATATAATATTTAAAAACAAAACGAAAAAATATAAAAAAATTGGTAAGTACCTAATACTGCCCCCGATAGTTGAAAAGACGCATCTATAATTTTTTCCGAAATTGAGTTATATACATATATTGCCGGAATGAGGAGAAAAAGGCGCATCTTCTAATATTTTTTATATTGCGATGTCTTGCTCCGTTACAGAGTTATCATAACGAAAAAGGGCGTATTTGTGAACTTTTTTCTATTACTCAGAAGATGAAAAGACATATTTCCTTTAAAGTTAATTGAAAAGGCACATTAACGTATTAACGCCATTTTCATTTATAAATACTTGTTTAAGTTCAGAAGTTGAAAAGGCACATCTTTCATATAAGAAGTTGGTATTTTATAGACGGAACTGGTTATATGCGTTTTCAGGACTAGTTAAAAAATCGTGCATGCTAAGAAGAAAAATCTGTAACAAGCGCCCTTTCAACTTCGTACAGTAAGCTTTCTTACGGCGCATTTGGTACATACGTCTTATGCCATTATGGGATAATCCCCCCTAAGTTTAAAAAGAGTGTTTGTTGTTGTCACGTTTTTATTTTCATAAATTATGATCTACCTACCTCAGACTAGAAGTAAAATTAAATGATCTCTATACTATGTTTAAATAAAAAATCACGCGTACGCGCCTTATCTTCTTGCAAATAGTATAAAATATCATCTTGATGCTAAGAAGCAAAGTACATATAGGCAATCATACGAGATTGAAAAGACGCAAATGGTTATTTGCGGCCTTTAAATTAAGCATAAGATATTTTACTCGTTTTTTTTTTGCTAAGAAGAAAATGTTTTTCTTGAAAAACTAATTAAATTAAAAGAAAAAGATATTTTTTAAATACGAGGTATCAAAGATGAATACGTTGCCCATCATTCTGTACAAAAAATATTTTCATTTTATTTATATTTTAAAGACAGAAATGATATTCCCGATTTTGACATTCAAACATTTTTTTTCCATTTTACCTTTTTGTTAGATGCGTCTTTTCAACTATCGGGGGCAGAATTATATTGGTTTGTTATTTACAAACTGTCAACTGTACTATTATACGACATTTGACAGTAAAATTAACTTTTCAAAAATTTCATAGGTTTAGTTAGGTTTTAGTCATTGAACAAACGCGAAAGTGTCAGTGACGACCCACTCGTATAATGTACCTAACTGTAGCTAGGCTCTAGCTTACATACATTATTATTGCATACATTAAAACAAATCATCTATGTATTGAAACATTTTCTTTTCTTAATAATAAATAAGGAATAAATAAATAAAATAAGACCATTATTTTTTAAGTGCTAATGTCGAGGTCATAAATTCTGGGTATAAAAATCCTGTCCTTAGTAGATATTGGTATAATTACATTCTTTAACTTAACCAATATAAAACTTGATAGACTCTATAATTTTCATCCGTCAATCAACATTGTGTTATTTTTATTAAGAATATTGTATAGGTATTAACTCCATAGATTAGTAGTTTAAAAAATATTTTATCAATTTTTGATTCCTGCAACAAATCATTTGCAATAATTATACATATTCTATTTAATCTCGAAGCCAGACTGAAATTTTAACATCGTCGTATGCTTGAATATTTCTCGCACAATGATTTTTCTACAAAATTAATAACATTTTATTTCACTATTAAACTCTTGATTGCTTTAAATGTCGGAAACACAAGTCGTTACCATAACAACTCGCATGATGCGAAAAATATTGCAGTAAATTTTGTGGACCATTTTAAACTTGTCCCTCATAAATGCGGTAGTAATTTTGTCTAAATAGGTTTGTTAGTTAGTTTTTTTAAATGGCCTGGAACTTTAAAAATGAGCAGTCGGATCACGTAATGGTGAATAATAATCAACGCTTATGGAAATCAGTCTCACCAAAAGTCTCGCAGATGTCTTTCTGGTCTTTCAGAGATAAAGAAGCCCTTTCCTGAAGATACCTGTTGTTTCGTCGCAATCATTTCGCTCGAGAGATATAGCCCATGCCGTGGGAGCTTACGTTGTTTCGATTAGCGAAGGGTAGCTTGAACTCTCCCTTGTCGTGGTGGAGGATACCTCTGTGAGCTCCAAGGCTGTGCTGGATAGTCTTACCCATACCGGTTGGAGCAGGAGGTAGGAGTACGTCACGTAAGTCCCGCACCCGCAAGTCGTCCCAATCCACGCTGTCTGCCGATTCAGAGGGACGGATGGAGGATTCCTCAGCTGAGCTGCTCTTGGCCTGCCTCT
>LUGF01050211.1:191869-215917 GCA_001625245.1 Calycopis cecrops
TCTGCCCGGTATGGGTAGTTTTTTCCGGCATAGCCTAAAAATATATTTTATTCTGTATCTGTACAGGATAAAAAGAAATAAAATGAATTGTTAACTTACGCTCAAGTTTTTTCCGCCTTTTATAGCTACTAAAGGAAAGAGCTCATTTCGTCGCCGTATTCTCCTTCGAAACTGACAATACGAGTGCTTAAATTATTCGCTTCACTGTAATAAAAGCAACCTATTTCAGTGTTTCTTTATTTACTGGTTTCTAAAAAATTTAAATACAAAGTGATAAATAAATAAAAGGTTTCGAGGATATATAAAATATCCCATATAGTATAACTCTTTTACCACAAGCACGTGGAAAGATCTCGTTGAAATTTATGTCGAATACTGAGGGCTGAAATCTCTCAACGGAAAAATTAATGCCTACGCGCATATAAATGACTAGCTGTGCCGCACGGTTTCACCCGCGTTTAATTTCAAAGAAATACATATAAATTTCAACATCCTATTTCACCCCCTTAGGTGTTTAATTTCTAAATATTCTTTTTTAGTGGATGCCTACGTCATAATATCTACTTGAATGCCAAATTTCAGCCTGATCCGCCCAGTGGTTTGGGCTGTGTGTTGATAGATCACTATGTCAGCTTTGAGTTTTATATTTATAGATATATAGTCGTTTGTGCATAACGTGTCTGCTCGTAAATATAATTTTGTGAACTTAGTAGACCAATCGTTGGTACGGAGCTCTCGGTGTGACTCGCACTTTGTTAGTTTTTTTTTGTATTTCATTATCATTTTTTGCTAGTAGACAGCATTTTTTGTCTAAAATATATTTTCAGTTTATATTTTTAAATAAACTTTTTTACTTTCATACAGCAGCAGAATAATGAATCATTAAACAAAAGATGGTGCCAATCTTCATTGCAGCTGAATTTAGCAACCAGTGAAAGGTACTCGCGTTCGCGTGCACGGTACAACCGCGTACGCGAGTACGCTTTTACGTTTCTTGCTCTTTGTCAGTTGCCGGTGCGTTTGTGGGGAAAAAGGATAGGAGTACAACACACATCTGCATAATAATTATTTCAGTATCCATGTGCGATATTTTCCCCTTATAGTATAAAAAATAATGACTGTCATAAAGATTTTGCAGATTCCAAGTATTATTTTAAGGGGACCAAACTTGAGTAGAAAATTCGCAACGCCAGTTTCGTATTGTCGTATTTCTACCGTATTAACAAGTTTTAGCGGGGACTCGTGTGTATTGTTCGAGAATTTATTACGCAACTTTAAAGCGGTAAGTCTTAAACGTAGGTATAATATAATAAATCCGTTTAACAAAGGTTGTATTCAATTTTATTACACTTGGTAATTGCGCAACTTTTCTGGTAAAGTTATAAATACATTCGAAATATATTATAATTTCGCGTATTCATACTTAAGTTCTCGTTGATTATAGTATAATTTTTTATAACATTAATTAATCAAGTATTTTCTCTAAATTAATCAATTATTTATTATGAATGAATCATCCTATAGTCGTCCACTGTTGAACGTAGGCCGCCCCCATAAAGCCATAGAGCGCCAACCATCCCAATCTTGGACAGCGCGCATGCATCCGTAGCCCGTATAAGCCCCCGTATGAAGCACAACCAGTTATAAGAACAAAAATTGATTAATTAATTTGCTTATTTCATTACTGTTACAAGATAGTTCCATGCCATTTTAGACCGTTTCCTTTATAAATTTTTGTAATTTCACCTTTTTGCAAAATATAAATTACATCATTTCAAGGATCTAAGGTATAAAGTGGTATGTCTTGACTGATTCTCTGAGTGATACATCAGCGCACATTCGGAACTATCTTAAATTATTCTACGGTCTAAGCATCCGCTAAGATTCCTCAGGGAAGACAATTTTAAATAATGTATAAACTGCTATCCTTTATTAGTTTTACCTTGGCGAATGAAATTTGGTTTCATTCGTAAGTGGCAACTGAACAGTATTACCGGCAGGTATCGTACATTATTTTTGGCCAGTGTGAGTTATCATCCAATGCCTCAACATTTAAGAACCAATATATCTCTTTAAAGGAAGAGCATGTTAAAGCCTTTTTTTTTTATTTTCGCGGGGAAATGCGTTTACGCACTGTTATGGAACCTGGGTGGGATCCGATGGGTGTGTGGGGCTCGCGGCGGAGCCGAATACCCACTAAAACCCCGCGGGTGCTATCGGCCGCCTATATTGGAGTGCCATGGATCTGTCAGCGACAGGGCACCCCGACGACTGTTCAGTCCTTCCACCGAACCGAACTCCTTCAAGAGAGGCTTCCTTTCATTTACTGGGCCAGGCTAGGGGCCAGGTTCCCAGCCTGACCCCTGGTTCCAGTAAGGGAGGCGGCATAAGTCGCGCATAGCGCCTTTGTTGCACTCCCGTTCGCCTTCGGCGAGATAGGCTGTTTTCTGCCCTCTCCTATCTAGCTCGCTCCGCGGTCTCCTTCTCGAGTACGACAGCCTCGCAAAAAAGGCCATTACCTCCCATGACCTATCCTTTTCGAGTATCAATCTGATGACGCTCGAGAGTGAGAGGTCCTGCCCACCCAGCGTTGACATGAGGTCCTGACGCTGTACGGCCCATTTAGGACAAACCTCTAGGGTATGCTGGGCCGTGTCTTCCTCCGCACCACACCCATGGCAGCGCGGCTCTTCCTCCTGACGTATGCGATACAGGTACTTACCGAAGCAACCATGCCCAGTAAGCACCTGTGTCATGCGAAAAGTGAGGGGTTTTCGCTTACGGAGCATCCACTTTTCCAAAATCGGGCACAGGGCGCTAGTCGTACGTACGCCGTATGCCGAGTGCGCAAGGTTTTCACTCCACCTCTGCATTAGCACGTCTTCTCCTTCTTTGCGAATCCGCTTTAGTTGCTCCCGCGTCAAGCACTCGCCCCGTTCCTTAATCTCTGCAGTGATGAGGAAAGCTTTGGCGAGTACCTCCGCGACAAGCTCCCAAGGCGGACCGCCAGCAAGAGCCGTCGCTGCCGAGCATGTTAAAGCCTCAATATTCATAACGAAAATGCTTCGGAGCTCCATTTAGGTAGCTATTCTTTAAACAATTTTTACAGGTCTCTTGTAAGGCTTCATCATACTCAGGTATTGACTTATTGGAATTATTTATATATTATACATTAAAGAAGAAATGAAAAATATCATTCAAAGAACAAAAACTCGTACTACTTATTTAAAATTTACTGAAAGAGAAAAACAAGGGTAGCTTTGGTTGGATCTATTTTGTTCCTTTTTTTCGTTATTTTTTTCGTTATTTTTTAATGTTGTGGCATTAAAACGCAGGCCAAGTACAACTAGTAAAATATAAAATCCGTTCTCTAAAGACATTTCCTTGTGACTTTTTGTCATTGCCCGTACAATTTAAAATTTATGATGACTGATTAGAGACGGACGACGAAGTGTTTGTATGGGCAGTGATATCAAAAACTGATGTCTGGTACCGGCTTCTCTTATTAGCCATTCCGTTATTCTTATTCACTATGCAAACGTGACAATAGATAGCTGCTGCTCAATACGGTATACGATATTGAGCAGCAACTAGGTAGGTTAGGCTGGCGCGAACATGGCACCCCTCAACCATTTAAAAGAAACTTTGCTAGTTATAAAGGCTGACAGCGCTGCGCTACATAGGCTTAATAATGTCGGAATAAAATCGGACGGACGGACAGACAGATAGACATGACGAATCTATAAGGGTTCCGTTTTTTGCCATTTGGGTAGGTACGGAACCCTAAAACTATATTATCTAAAAATTTATGTTCAAATACCATTATATAGGGAAACAAATTTGATGGCACCCGCATGTAAAACTTTTCGTCGTAGAGTGCACTTGGTAGTTCGTAAAAACAGAGTCCAGAAAACTTTAAAAACCACATCCAATCTGTTGAGAACTATTCGTAGCTGAGACCAACGGGAGTTGTTATTCAATTTCAAAATTTAAATTCGATTTAGGTTTATTTTTTTTTGTATTTAAAAATCATATGACTATTGTAAATACGGTAATGTGTTTGTGAATTAAGTCAATAATTAAGTTCTACTTCAGTTGTGTCGTCTAAGGCACTTTTCTGTTTTGTTATATAGGTATTATTGCTCGGTAATATTTAGGCTATAATTTATCAATATATCTATATATAATACTGCAGTCGGTGTCTCGACTTGAAATACACTATTGTAGGGCAAAATAAAGGATTGATAATTCGGCCACATAACATTAAACGTTACCATCACAACATACTTTCTAATAATGACAAGACAACGGCTGTCGGGTCGACTAGATTCAAATAAATGCAAAGGTATTCAATGATGTAAGTAACAGAGTTGTTGTAGAAATCTTGCGTGGTACATGTTTAAATAAACGAAGACAACACTAGTTTTTTGAAGTACAGATTTTTTATAACCTATAGTCGTCGAAAGTCATTAAAGGGTCGAAAGCGGTTTATTAGGGGAAATGATTCGTTTGCCCCTAATAAACTATCTATATAATAACTGCTACATCATAATATTAAGTTCGTAATAATGTTAATCGAATAATTATATGAAATCCACTCCATTATATTAAACGATTTACATAATATTGTTATTCAATTGTTGCTCTGGTGCCGTAAATTTGATTAAGTAGTTTCCACACCAAGTTGATCTATTATAAATCTTGAATTTCCAGCAACTGAATATCTTAGCAATATTTACAAATCTCCAGTTAAGTCTTCAATTTAAAACGAACGAGAGACACGAACGAAGAAATGTAATTTCGAATTTCACTAATACTATTTTAACAGATGTTTCAGAAGCCACCATCGTCACGGGTGCACTGACATTATAATATTATGTTGTCCTGGTGTCATAACTTGTTTAAAGTATTCATTCATCAAATAAAAACCAACTTATAACTTCTTACACTTTCAAACAAAAATCATCATAATTGGTTTACTCACTTAAGATTTCAGAGGTAACAATGTACATAAAGGATGCATAGATATTGTTAGATAACCTCCTTTTTTGTGAAGTCGAATAAATAGGTTATTACAGGTTTTAAAATAATAAAGAATTAGTTTAATAAGAACCTGAGTCTCGCTAGAGCCCACTTATCATAATTAAGTAAGCGAAGTCTTACAAATTACAATAGAAATTACACAGAGTTAATTGTTAAGAAATAGTATATAGCAGCTCTGAGTTCTGTAGCCAAAGGCAGCTCTTTGAAGTTAGTTTATATGTAGCAATTAAAATAATTTAAGCTTGTATAAGGTAAACTCTTCAATCTGTCTTCTCACTTAATTGATAAAACATTTATTGGGTTACATTATAGATACAAGTATAGAAGTTTATATCATTTGATTAATACATATAATATAATAATTTCAGAACTGCTCAATTGCTTTGACTGATATGTACAGTTAACCTTTTATTGATATGCTAGAGCTTATATACTTAAAACTTTACTACTAATAATATTATGGGCTTTTATCCCAAATCTTTTTTTTCTTTATTTATTGTTCAATTGGGATACGCAATAGTTGTCGATGCTTATAAAATCAATACGAAAGTTAAACAAAGCGCCGAGTCCTGTCGACACTCAATCGTCCGTGTGATGTGACGCTTAACACAAGCTCGATAATTATCTCTAAATCCTTATGTGCGTTGTCAACGGCTTTTACTGAACGAATTTATGGTGTGAGTGACTTTGATTGCAGAACGTGCGGTGTTTCCAATTAGGCCTTTACAGTAAAGCACTGTAGTAAAATATGTACAGTCACTACGTAGACCACAGTGGACATTTATCATGTCCACTATATGAGCAGAAAATACAACAACAAAAGCATGCTATGATACATCATCCAGAGCCATGATCAAAACGATGATATGTTTGAAACATTGACATTGGACTATACAACATCGCACCCCCCCGAAGATGCTGCCACCTTGCCGTGGTGGGTGGACTTGCGTGCCTCTGTGATCACCATGGCTATGGCGGACAGAGCTACCAATACCGGACAGGCTTGGGGGGAATGGCCATACTAAAAGCAGCTCAGCAAGTACGTCCTCCAAGCGTTCCTCTGAATGAGCAGACGGCGGCTTGGACTAGGACGACTGGTGTGTCCGATTCGGACGCATGTATGGCGTAAGGTGTCCTGCACCTGTCCCTCTGAATCAGCAGATGGCAGCGTAAGTTGGGACGAGCTTCGGGTTCAATTTTAGGTAAATTGGTGGCATGCTTCTTTGGAGTACTGGGGCTTAAGGTTAGAATGGGAACCTGACCCCATTGCACCGTTCAGAGGTCGTAGTAATATCAGCTGTTGTTTGAGGGCAGTCGGACAATCTCAAGATATTTCACCGAGGCCAGCCTGTCGCGTAGATCCGAGACCGGTTCATTGATGCAATACGAAGCCTATGGTAGTCTCCATATTGATAATAAAGTTCCTAATGCTACAATAAACAACAAAGTTGACAATTAGCTTGCGCTTCACAGCACTAAGCCCTCAAAGCGATCAATTTCTCAGTACTTGCATATTAGGTGAATCAGACTGGGATTTTTATCTCTTTTAGTCATTTTATACTATCCTTAATCCTATTTGACGAAGTAACTCGGTCTTAATAATAATAATAAATGTAGGTACTGTTTATTTTCTCTAAACATAGAGAGGCTGTAATAATCGGGTACTTCCCGTTGACCTGGAGTTGTGAAATTTGGCAAGAAGTAAGAACTTATAGCACATATATAGGAATAAATCTGAAAACTAGTAAATTATATGTAGATCATTGGAAAAATCATTATCAACTTATAACTAATTCGCCTGAAAAATGTGTGCCGCAACCGTCTATTTTTAGACCCGAGGAAGTACCCGATTATTTTAGGTCTTCGACAAAGTACGTTTTCATACAAAATTTGTGCATAATTGGATATTACTTTTTATTTCGTTAACTTAGAAGTGTGATTTTTTCAATACGTAGAGTTCATCAAGACGTAACTGACCTTCGTATTTGACAAAAATTTCAGCTTAATCCCTTCACGCGTTTTAGAGAAAAAGGTCTTGAAAACCATGCATTACGTTTGGAATGTTCTTCCCATTCATACGGAACCCTCGGTGTGCGAGTCGGACTCGCACTTGGCCGGTTTTTTATTTTATTATCTGTCTTGGATCGTTAGGTAAAAATACAGGGCTAATATTAGAAAACAATATTTTATTGTGTCATACAGATCTGTCTTAATTCATTTTTATAAAGCACATGATAGATAAAATGACTAAAATTAAAAAAGAATTCAAGTAAATAAATAGCAAATTAAATATTTGATAGTAGAAAATAATATCTCTAAATGAGAAACTGCTGTTTCCTTATGCATTTCATTGCATTCTGAAAAATAATAAATACATGAAAGAAGAGAAAATGATTTAAACAAGTTCAACTTTTTGTCACAAAGAAAATACTGTGTCCACACTCCACAGTCTTTTTTTTTTGGTGACAAAAAGTTGAAATGTTAAGGATGTCGTAATAAATAATAATAACGTCTAATGACATAAGATCAACATAAAGGTAGTAAACTAATAATTAATTAATATACTCAATATTTTAGGACATTCTAAAGCCTATAATATATCTCTTTTACGTTTCCACTTTAGTCCACGTTATACATTTACATACATAAAATCTAAATAATAATATTATCTTATAATATTATTAATACTTTTTATACATTATTACATTCATGACCGAGATGCACATCATAAACGATAATAACTTTAAATTATTATGTATAAGTGCAGCGATAATAACGGTGTCATATAATAATTAATATAAGTTTAATTTCTTTAAATTGAGTGTATTGTTAATTATTACAAGGATTTCAACAAACTTACACACAAAATATATATTACATTTTTAATTGTTCTTGTCTTTTATTTTGACAGTATGATGTTTTTTAACATATTGCCATATTATATATGAGACAGCAACGATAGTTGACAAAATAGTTAAAAGTATAAGTAATGCAACAATAATTAAGTCGAATTCTAAGAATTCAGATAATGGCATATTGGCCACCGGTGATCGTAAATGCCTCCCCCCACCATGACGCAAAATATGTTCTATCCACCACAAAGTGCGTTCCAACGGCTTCTGGGGCTGGTCGAGCATCAACGTACGCAGCGTTTTTATGTTTTCCCGGAAGCTGAAATAATATTAAACATAAGGTGTTGGTATATGGCGTAGATTTAACAAGTTCTAAATAACTTCAAAAGTTGGAGTACATCAAACCATTATATTCTGCTCCATTTTATCACTGACTCTAGGGGGTTATCATACTTCAGAATACGTAAATTCGGGGATAGAGTGCACTCGTGCTAATATGTACTAGACACACACTTATTAATAGGGTTCTTGTGGAAATTATTCCTTGCATTATTTGAAAAAAAAAAAGAAAGCCCTGTGACCGCTTGCAGCGTTTATACAGGGTTGATAAGAGCGAGAGGCATTAAATAAAACCACATATACTATAACTATAGTGATATACCACCACCACATATACTATATACCATACTATAGTGACTACAGTTAATTCGAAACTATTAACGACAAGTACACGAAAATACTTTTGCAAACAAGTATAATAGCGAAAAATTGTTAGCACTCTTTGTACCGGGCGGCTACAGCGAGCACGGGGTGAATGGCCCCGGCCGGCCATAATTGGCGATCAACTGCGATACATCGTGTAAGAAGTGAGAAAAAACTTAAATAAATTTCTGTGGCTAAGCTATTGCTGCGATTGATATGATTTTTGTGGTGTGGCCTGGAAATGATACGGTAAATATGCGGTTTAATTTAATGCCTCTCGCTTGTATCAACTTTGTATAATGTCAAAAACGAATTCAAATCTTGTGAGGTTTGAACGAAGCTGCAATGGAATGGATTTATAATCTCAAAGTTTTTTGTACATCTTACCTATTATCTCCAATAACGCGATTTATTGCTTCTGTTAAATCTTTTTCATTTAAATTTCCCAAATCAAGGGCTACCCCTATTTTATGATGAACGTACTGTTCTACGTTATACCATTGATCAGCTAACATAGGCAATCCAATTAGGGGAACTCCGGCAGATATAGCTTCATCGGTAGACTGGAGACCTCCTTGAGTTATGAACAGCTTAATTTTTTCATGTCCTGAAACATTTTTACAAATTAATTCGTAATAAAAAAGTTATTACACTAGTAAAATTATCTTTTTCAACTAACGAGTATACTACAAATTTAATTATTACTTGATATCATTATATTTTTATTATAATCACTACATAGTGTAAAACAAAGTCGCTTTCCGCCCTTTGCGTGTCTGCGTACTTAGATCTTTAAGATTACGAAACAGATTTTGATGGTTTTTTTAATGGATAGATTTATTCAAGAGGAAGGTTTCTAATATGTATAATAACTCCATTTTTGAAGTCCGAAATCCACGCGGGTGAAGCTGCGGGCAAAAGCTAGTTTTATATAAAAGTACAATAAAATATAAGGGATTTTAAAAATAAGGGATAGTCCACGGCTGCGCACGGGTATTTAAAATATTTCACATCCTACACTATCTCATCAAGGACAATGTATGACTCTAAAGGTAAAGAGTTTTTAAGGGGTTTCATAGTGTCGGAGTTTACTCACTACAAATGAACTTACGACAACTCAGGTTAAACGTGGCCATTTACTTCGCGTGTTTCTCCAACTTTTCCGGGTTCTAATCCAGGGCATATAATTATGTTTCAGTATATAATTTTGAAATATATATATTTCTTGTGTGCGTGTGTATGTCACTAAACTACTCCTAAACGGCTGTGCCGATTTGAATGTTTTTTTTACATGAGTTTAGGTTGCGCTAAGTTACAATTTTATAAGATTTTATTAACTTGGAATACTTTTTTGTAAATTTGTATGTTAGTGTCAAATCTTGCAAGCTGAATTTAGCCCACTATTTGAAATTTGGTACAGATAGTTAGTTGGATGACAATGCATTGTTCAAAAACTGTCAAGCTGCTCATGACCGAGACGTGAGGTGGCCATAGGAATTCCCAAAATAAAGCAATCACATCGTTTTTTTTGTGTAGAAAAGGCCTAGATGTTATTTTGGGGTCTGATGAAGGAGATGGAAGGTGAGGTGGAAGGAACTCTGTAGTAATAATATATCGTCCGTTTGACTGAGAGTAAATTTGGCACGTCATGTATTTTTGAAAGATGGTCAGACTGTTGAATGACTGTGCATTATTTAAGAACCGTCAATCTGATCTTATGAACTTGGCCATGGGCCTCTACAATAAAATATCGCAATCACTTTGTGTTTGTTGAAATTAGTTTGAAAAGTAATTTACGTGTACACGCCATTAAGTAAAAGGTAAGGCATTCTACATTGCAGCGGAATCGGACCGGCTATACCAAAAAGGTTGCTCACATTGTAAAAACCGAATCCATGTCAATTGGAACGTTTCACAGTTGGTCATGTTTTGAACGAATCACTGGCATATCGTATGGTAGACTCGTGTTGATCGTCAACATGTTGCTAAATTGCCGTCTTTTGAGCTTCTACTTGTCAATGTGTGCAGTTTTGGTCCTTACGTCAGATTACAAAGAACTTATTTCAATTTTCAACAGCGGTTACTAAGGATATAACATGTCTATTGTTTACTATATCATTGATTGCAGGATATTTTTCATTCAACTATTATTAAATAACGAGTTTACCACAAGAAACAGCCTTTAATCATAATTTTTAGTAATATACATATATACATAATAATACACCTTCAATATTTGGCCAAACAAAACACCTCAAGTATTTTTCAATTAACGTATTTCGTATTTCTAAATTTTGTTATTACGTTTCATGGTCAGTCATGCATTTAGAAAAATGTATACCATGAAGGTTAAAAGACTGACAACAAAATTAAAAGAAAACATTTATAATATTAATGGGGACTAAGTTAATTTAATAAGATAAAATGGATATACTAAAATTGTAAAAAGCGAAATGTAGTAGAGTATATTATAAAGAGTTTGTTAATAGGGAAAAATAAAATAGAAGCCGTATAATATAATGCTAAGTATAAATTGTCACTTTTTACTTCTTCTCTCGACTTCTATAATCTTAAAATTACTTGTTGGACAGAGTTAGGAGGAACACACACGTAATATGGATAACTATTAATAACAACATACTTACTCAAAAGATCGGATTGTGGTAGGAACTTAAAAACTTTGATGTTGTCTGATAATTTCGGTAATTTGTTCTCATGATAATAAATCCAATAAATATCATATGGCAGTTTAGAGAACACATTGACGAAAATTTGCAGCTGTTCTGCAGATAACGGTGCTGAGTTTGTACCAAAGCTAAAGTATATCACACCGTGCTTGGAAGAGTTCAAGGAAGATTCTAAATCCTGTAACAAAGACAGATAAAAATTATTGAAAAAAATTTTTTTGAAAATATTTAATTTTAGAGATACATTAGATAAATCGCGGATCAGCAAGTACTCCCCCGAAGATGGCTCTGTCCCCAAGGCTATGCCGGACAGGGTTACCAATACCGGACATGTTTACATGCACTTCTGCTGAGGAGTCCTCCATCTGTCTCTCTGAATCAGCAGACGGTGGCATGAATCGGGACGACTGGCGGGTCCGATAATGGATAGATTGGTGGCGTGCTCTTTTGGAGTACTAGGGTTAGGGATCAGGATGGGAACCTGACCCCATTGCACGGTTCCGACGATGTAGTAGGAACTATTCAGAGGCAGCCGACAGTCCCCAAGGAGTTCAAGTCTGGCCTTCTCGCCGAGGCCAGCTTGTCGCTGGAAGGATCCTTTTGTTTGCAGATCCGGGATCAACCAACTCTAGCGTCTGAAGGCACCTACCAGAGATTTAGAAGGTATTATATAACTAAGTGTCGAGTTCAACATTGGCCTAGGGGCGACCCAGGCTCCAAGGTATCATATTACGTAAATTTATTCCTCTGCATCAAGAAAGGAAAAAAAGGATCAGGAAGTACAAACACCAGAAAGTTGTAATTAAAATCTTGTTCGTATCGTACCTCGACCAGTCTTAAAGTAACCTGCCCCTTAATTATAGGGAATTATGGTAACCAGGATACCCTATCCTATCCCTACCTAGTCTACACTTGAGCTTGATGAGGACCTGCCGAGAAAACTCTATTCAGAAATGAGAAGAGAGCTTGAATTCACAACGCGTTAGCATATAGTTGCTCACGGCAATTTGTCCCGTCCTCAGGAATCGGACGAAGAGCCTTTTTAGAGCACTTTGATTCCACATCACACAGATTTTAACAGGAGACATCTGCTTCTGCATTTACCTGAGGTGACCAGGCTGCATTTACTATGAGGTGGTTCGGTTACATTCTTCGCCGTCCTGCTATTTTTGTGGTGAAGCCCGGGACACACATCCAAGTAAAGCATACGATATACATAGCGCTTGACATACCTTGTATGTCTAGTCCTAGACATACCTTGCTCGTATGCTCTACTCGGGCACAAGAAAGGGAAAAACCTTGTCACCATCGTTCCAACAGACCTTTCGCTACCTCGCATTCTTTAGTTCCATGCTAAGCACTGAGGTAAGCTAGAACGCGGCCGATTGTTTTGCAGGAGTAGCGAAAAGAGAGACAGAGCGGTTAAGAGGGTCAGATAGTCAATCTTCCTTGAGAGGTTCGAGGCAAAGGCGCCAAAACAGATACATGCGGCTTTGAAAGGGTCAGAAGAAGATGGCTTGGGAAACTCGTCGCCTACTAAAGAAGACCCTAGTTGGAGGCCTTTCGTGAGTTCCAGCTTTTTTTAGCGTGATTTAAAGAGTATCAAACTCCCGCTGGTGGAGTCGCGATCGTACGTCACCATTTGCTGATGGGCGTAGTTGACGTCCTTAGACGATATCATTTCATTACTTATCCTATTTGTGGCTTAAATTATAATTAATTCAAATTCCTCATAATTATATAAGACAGTGTGCTATGAAAATAATTAAAATTTTATGTCTAATAAAAAGAAAATTAATATACACATAACAATATATCTATGACTAAAAATGATAAGAATGTAAAAAAAATACGATTAAACTGTTAGTAGACCCATTCCTACTACTTTAGCATTTGCTTAAATACTTTATATATGTATATGCGGTAGCGTCCATCAAATTCAATAAAAAAGAAAAGGCGTGTGTAATTTTTCACGAACCGTGTCAAGCCTCTACTCCCTCTTTTACAACTCGAAATCCATTTATCCCACACAATATACGAAATTTGGCAGATTCATATTAGATGAAGTGCTTACTTAGAGAAAAATATACCTAAATAACCTAGAGTGCAAAATTTCATAACTTTAAACTATCGTTACTTAACCTCTAGCTGACACACTCATTAAAAATGAGAAAACCTGGGGACGACCAGAGAGGAAATATCTCTCTATCCCTCTCTGTCTCTCTCTTGACTTGATATCTGCAAAGTGAGAGCTATCGCGTATTGTGCGGTTTGTGAGTCTCTTATCTACACGATAATTTGCAGTTGCCTATTGGCGTGTTGTCATCAAAAATATTTGACGGCTCGTTTGCCCCTGTATACCTACTATAAATAACTGGTCTATGGCAAGCCAACTGAAATAATACTACTACTAATAACAACTGAATTAATTTTATATAAATGATATAAATAATTAATGAAGGCGTCGGCATTGTTTTCAATTTAAACATACCAAGAATTATTATATTATTATAAGAAATACTACTGAATGATATAATTGTTATAACAACAAATGTTTTACATATTTATACAGGTTTCCATATAATCCAGAAACGAAATAATTATCTATTTATATTTCACACATTAAATTAACATTAATGGCTTAAAATATAAATAACAATAACAGAGTGTTTGGGGCATCGGGGGCCATACAGATTTCCCGTTTAGAAGGGTTCATTTCCTATTTTTTCAGCTACTATAACACGTTCCCTGCCCTACGATTATTTTTTAAATATTTTTTTTAGTAATTTCACCAAAAAATCCAAAATAATACCAAGAAAACCTCATAAATTTTTTTTAGATTGCAAAAGAAAAATAAATTTGTTTACATTTTTTAAAGAGTTATTCAAACAAAAAATAAGCAATTAATATAATTTTTTGCATATCAGTCGGAGCAGAGTCGATGCATTAGATTAAGAAAATATTGAAGCTATTATTATTTTTTAAACAAAATTAGCATACCGTTCGAATGGGGATAGACTGTAGAAGTTTTGAAAAAATCGGAAGATTGCTATCTTTCTTACTTTTTTTTTAATAGCCGTGTAAACTTCAATGTTCAGTCAATTTTTACCATTTAAGAAAACTTTGAGGGTTAATAATAAAAAAACTGGATCACATTTGCCAGTAAATTTAGATTTGATTTAATTCTACATCAATGCTCGTCGAAATTAAACCTTTGCTTTGAGGCTACTCCGAATAGTTTTTTT
This sequence comes from Calycopis cecrops, assembly GCA_001625245.1. Taxonomy (NCBI): domain Eukaryota; kingdom Metazoa; phylum Arthropoda; class Insecta; order Lepidoptera; family Lycaenidae; genus Calycopis; species Calycopis cecrops. The sequence continues at coordinate 206,399 of LUGF01050211.1, forward strand.
TTTTACTTGTTTTTAAATGTATTGTTTTGGGTGCTTTTGCTGGAATTAAAAAAAAAAATTAATCGTAGGGCATGAAACGTGTTATAGTAGCTGAAACAATAGAAAATGAACCCTTCTACACGGAAACCTTTTTGGCCCCCGATTCCCCAAACACCCTGTACATATAATGTTTGATTGTTATTTTAATCTCAAAATTAAAATAATGTAGAATTTTCAGAAAACGTTCTTTGAATTATACTATTATTGTGTATTATTATATAGGTAAACTATCAACCCTTGCCGGCATCACAGGGTTAGAACACAGCTGCTATTCTTAAATCAAGTAAGAAAAGAGCTTATTCTTTCCTCAAAGGTCGGCAACGCAAACGCATCTGTTAGACCTCTGGTGTTACGGATGTCTGTGGGCATTGGTGATCACTTTACATCAGGTGACCTAACTGCTTGTTTGCCTCCTATGCTATAAAAAAAAGTAAGAATCATATTTAAGTTTTTGTGATGCTGATCTAATGGCATCAGTAAATCGTGTGTTAGTTGTTAAGGTATAATACCGCTTTTCTTCCGTCTGTTAGTAAGCAGAATGTAGCTCATGATCTTAATTTATGTTAAAACTAACTCTGAAAACAGCAATATAAGAATTGTCATTTCACTGAGAAAAATGTTAACTAAAATGTAGTTTCATACAAAATGTGCGTAAGTAGCCATAAATATGAAATTGTCGACCTCTACAAGTTACTTAGCTCGTTCCTCTCGTTAGTACGGAAAATGTGACTCGCGTTTGGCCGGTTTTAGGGAAAAGTGGGAAGTGATGCCAAATATGAAGTATTCCCACATAATGACAGTATACTAAATATATTCTTAATCAATACAACCTTACGTAACTACTTTTTTAAACCAGTATGTATGTGCTAAATGTTTCCTGACCTCGATTTCAAGACCTTGGATAATGAGAATTAAACAAGGTTGTAAGATGGCCAATATGTATGTAAGACAATGAATATTAAGTGAAAAATTGCATTAAACAAAGAAAACCCATTTTCTTTGTTTTATACAAACTTTAACAACCCTCATTTTCATTGCGTAAGCGAGTAATACTAAATTGTATTATTGCAGATATGAGACGGAACCTTTCTTTAGGTATTGAGTATAATTTGGCAATAAGAACCGCGACGGACATAAAAAAATACAATGCATAACGTTACGCAGAGAAGTCCTCATCTTACCTTCCTATAAATAGGTCACCCAAAACGAACACTGCTTAAAACAGCATAGCATATCTTACATTTTAAGTTGTTTTCGTATAAGCGAGAAGAACAACCCTGGTCGTGCCAGCTCAATTTGAATGCAATGCATTTCTATCTCTTAACAGAGGTGGGATGGTCTGTATATTGTACAGATGAAAGGTTTTACCGAGTACTGGACGTCGAACTTTCGGCCTATTACGTGGCTGGATAGCAGCATATCGAGCGACCGTCCAGCTAAACTTAATCGATGGGTGAGTCATATACAAATTAAAAAAATATTTAAGCGAAAGTACTTAGGAGTTGGTGCGAAATAAATCGCCAGAAAATCTTGACAGAAATTACCTGCAAATTCCTTTCTGACCTTGCCTTTACGAGGAAGTAATAAAAATAAAATCAAGATCACTATCAGGAAAATAACGCTATCGCATGAAAGATAACATTGGGAGTAAGTCAGGTGGAGCAAACAAAATAATAGACAATGTTGGTGAAATCACAATATTTTATGTAATAATAATCCATAATTATTATGATAACTATTTTTATTATTAATTTACTGATTAATAGGCAACAGTGGGACATAATATAGTATATCTAGGAACTGTTTAACTAATTTAAAATTAATGTTTGGGTATTAATGAAAATTAACAAAATAAATGTGCCTAAAGAAATTTATCAGATATGAATGTATATTTTGGAGGAATCCTGTGGCGAACAGATTGGTAGTACGTCAAGATATGCGATCGATGGCATCCAGATTTATGTGGGTAATACGCGAATCTTACATAGCAGTCGGATGTCTCTACCCATGTCTCTAGCCAGGACCGATGGCAGTGCGTATATTTCCCCGCTAGACCAAAAAAGAGTGAAGTGATATATACACGAATGTATTATGCACGAGTTGAATCGACAGCCGTTGTCTTGTCAGAATATATTGATATAGTAACGTGTAACGTTATGTGCCCGAATTGTCTATCTATTATTTTGCCTTACAATAGTGTATTTCAAGTCGAGATACCGACTGCAGCATTATAATATATATTAATAATTTATAGCCATTATGTTATCGAGGACTAATACCTATATAACAAAAAAAGTTTCATCAAACCCTTCCAGTAATTTTTACGTGAAAGCTACACAAGACACAGACGAAATGACGTCTTGTACAGTTTTATTATATGTAGCTAGATATAGATAATTTTGCATTGTCATCTAATTTACACATGCTTGCAAAAAAACAGCTCAATAGGTAACCGGGAAGTGGATGAAATTTAAATTTCAAGTTTTGATTACGTTCCGGTGCTTTTTTAAGTAGAATCTCTTTTATTATATGTATAAATTATACGGCGTTGCTTTCTTTTCGGAGCGATTTCACAATAAGCGTAAATACTTGCGATGGTACTTTTTAAAATTTACTTACTTTGGGCAAGCTTTTAATTGGCTTTTGATGTAATCCTCCCATAAACACGACACTCGGCGGTACAGGGTAGTTTCCAGACCATATTTGATTAATATTTACGAATAACATTTGCACGTTATTGCTTAATTCAGTTAATGTTGGCATATTCTGACCAAAGTATTTTTTATATAAAACATTATCAAGCTCTTCTTGCTTTGAAATTATGGTATGTACATTCCAATAATTATTTAGTTCGCTGAATTTCTCCCATATAGTTAGATTGTAAAGTCTTTCACGTATCATGGGATATCGTAGAGGATGAGTAGGCACACCAATAACATTATTGTTATCCAAAACTGTACCTAACGAGCTAATCAATATCACTGGAGCTTTATAAATGTGAGAAAAAGTTATAGCTGGTTTCACACACGCTTCAGCGAGAATTAAATCAAATTTTTGTGCTTTATCATTAATGAGTTTCTGAACATGGACATTTTTCAACTGCTCTTCAAAAACTACTGAAAACACATGAATCAGAGATCCTAATTGCTCAGGTAAACCACCTTTTTTGCCCATAGGAATCTTAAATAATGTTTCTCTAAATATTTTATACGAAACATCATGGACGTCAATTTCTGTTAGATTTTCTGGAACTGGTCCATTTGTAAATACTGGATCTGGTGTTATGACAACAACTTCGTGTTTCTTAGCTAACTCATGTATAATTGGCCGAAATACTACTTGATGGCTTATTGATGGCACTGGAAAAACAGCCAATATTCTTGCCGATTCTCCGATGTCTATACAAAGGAACAATATAATAAACACACTGTACGCACGTAACCAAGTCATGGCAGTATCTGTTAACGACTGAGTTCGAGTGTCAAGTACAATTTCGTTATCTCCAGATATAATTTTATTCTTAGTAAGGCAGCGTTTACGATGTAAGAATACCACGAATACTTTTAAAATTTTAAATATATTACTTGTGTGGACTTTTTTAAATCTATGTTGTGTGGTATCTGTTTGTTGTGAACTATTTATAGAACTATTTTTATGTTACCAGTGAGTAATCTCTATTCCATTTAAATACATAATTTGAATTAAACATTGTATTTTAAATATATAATATGTATATGCATTTTTTTGTTACGAGCACGAAACGAAAAACAGTTTTTGTTACGAATTATAATATAATTATTTATATTATTTAAAAAATAATTATAAGATATCATCATTGAAATACAAACAAAACCGATATTACGAACTTTATCAGTGACCGCAGTGCCGCAGAAACGTACGCTAAATACTCGGAGTCATGAACTTCAATAAAAACAAGAAAAAAGGATTTTAAAAATCATCAAATTGTTTGTGCTTATATCAATCAACCACTAATTGACTCCCGTGAAACCTAATTAAATGAAAGTTTTAATGTCTAATACATTAGTTATCTGAATAGATGTATGTCGAAGACATCGTGTAATTTAATAACAGAATGAAAGATGAAAGAAAATATTGTAAATACTGTGAAACAATGGAAATACACACACAAAACTTCAATCCAATCGGTCAAGCCGTTTAGTAGTTGACATACCGACAGCAGCGCCACTTACCAGATCCAATTGTATTTTTAAGCATTCAGAGATATATCGAAATATACAAATAAAATTTCAACCCAATCGATTCAGTCGTTTAGAAATTTATCCGTTTTCCCAAAGGAATTAATCATTTTGCCGCAGTGAAAAGTAGGTGTTCGCCGATTCGTTCTCTGACCTACCGGATATGTACAAAAAATTTCATGAGAATCGGTCAAGCCATTTCGGAGGAGTATGGTAACTAACATTGTGATACGAGAGTTTTTGAATTGAATATTTTGAAAAAAGCGATTGTTCACGCTTATTTTTTTTTAGGGGAAAGGGGGGTAAACGAGAATTCGGAGCTATTTTCATGACTACTGTTACCCATACGCATCTGCATAAAGGCTATACACATGCGCGGCCCTCCTTTCTTCTTCCGCCTCCATAGGCCATCGGCTCTTCATACATCGCATGAAACGCTACAGCACAGCAGTTACTTCGGTCTCGTGTAAGCGAGAGGTACCTCCCCGGTCGTGCCGGTCCAATACATGAACACAATCGCGCATCATCACCGGATTGCATAACGAGATTTAGAACACAACTCGGCGAGATGTCGAACTGTGTTGCTGACTATGTTGACGCACACTTGTATAAATATTACATTAGAATAACACATCTAATATTATTTCTTATATAAAATATATATTTTAATTGAATAAATTATTTTCTACTTTTGGACGACGTCGCGTCGGTTTATATCCTTGTCCAGGTGTAAGTGTACAGTGTACACCTCACTGTGACGAAGACACAAACCGCGCCTTATTATTTTTCCGGGCAGATAGCAGTGAGACACATCAACCATATCTTTTTTCCAACCATTAGTCTGTAAACCCATAGGTCGTTCGGTACAGACATCCCGACCTATTATATATATATAATGAATAAATTCATTCTTTAGGTAGTGCTAGGGATTTAGGGCTCTAGGGTTAATAGGGCAGTAGGAAGTAGAAGTTAGTTAGGTTGCAGCTCTCCCTACAGAATATTTCGTAAAGTCCCCTAAGGACTTTACAATGATTAACATTTAATTAAAATGTATCAAAACATAAGGATTGTAAAAAAATATTTAAAAGACTAAAAAACCTGCTGCCAAACGAATAGATTTTTGTGTGTCTTAAATAGTAACGTACAGATTATTTTATTGGTATACTGAGTCGTATACAATATGTTGATGTTGAAAATAGTGATGGCAGCCGCAGACGTATTTTCTTGAATAACTAATTAATTTTTTATCATATTTCAATTAACCTTTTAAAAGCCAACTGTTTTTCAAAATTTTATACATTATACAATGTTTATGTAAAAAAAATTGTATTGTAACATTGATTTAACATGATGCAAATAATAATGATAATTGTAGCCGTGTGAGTGTCATCGTAACACCTACCACAGAACAAATTCCAATTAAATCCAAACCTATTTCTAAAAATCATAACAAAAATGGACTAATTGTTTTATCACAAATACATAACATTAACCCCAAACGCATATACTGTAGTGGGTAAAATAACTCAAACAAATACTTATACGATTTTTCAGACATACATATTGAATAAGCAAATACGTAAAAATATATTTTTCCATGATATTACAATAATCTTACAAAGTCTAATTAAGTGTAGTCTTCTAAGAATAAAAAGGAGTACGTATAAATACACGAATGTGGATGAAGGGAAAAATATATGAATAAATATTGCTGTATATGTCGCAGCCAGCTAGCTTAATTAGCCATTCAATCCACAGCCTAGCTTCTTTAGCCTAGCGCCTTTCAACTAGCGATTTGAATGATATTCAGCCTTAACATTTGTTAAAGCATTTACTAATTTCGCTGGCGAATGTTTAGGTCATTCGCTTGATAGGGTGACCATGTTACTATTAGCTACAAGTATAGAAGTATACATTAATATACTTACTTTTGGCAATTCTTTTCTTGGTTTTTGATGTAGTCCTCCCATAAATATAACACTTGGCGGTACCGGATAATTTCCAGACCAAATTTGGTTGAAATTCACAAAGAGCATTTCAATATTATTACTTAATTCAGTTAATGTTGGCATATCCTCACCAAAATATTTTTTAAACAAAACATTATCACGTTCTTCTTGCTTTGAAATAATCGCATTTACACTCCAGTAATAATTCAATGCGCTGAACTTCTCCCATATTGTCAAATTGTAAAGTCTTTCGCGTAGCATTGGAAATCTTGTTGGATGATTCGAGGCACCAATAACGTAGTTATTGTCCAACACCGAACCCAGCGAACTAACTAATAGTACGGGAGCTTTGTAAATGTGTGAAAAAGATATTGCTGGTTTCACACACGCTTCAGCGAGAATTAAGTCAAAAGTTTGTGTTTTATCATTAAGGAGTTTCTGAATGTGGTCATTTTTCAACTGTTCTTCAAAAACAGCCGAAAACACATGAATCAGAGTACGCATTTGTTCAGCTAAACCACCCGTTTTCCCCATAGGGATCTTAAGTAAGGTTTCTCTAAAAATATTATACGAAATATCATGGACGTCGATTTCTGTAAGATTCGCCGGAGATGGCCCATTTGTAAATACTGGATCTGGTGTAATTACAACAACTTCATGTTTCTTAGCCAGCTCTTGTGTTATTGGACGAAACACGACTTGGTGGCTAATTGAAGGCACAGGAAATACAGCTAATATTCTAGCTGATTTACCAATGTCTGTACAAAGTATCAATATGGTAAACACACTACACGTAAATAGACGAATCATAGTTTTAAGTACCTTTTGTTTCGCTCGTGTGAAAGTTGGGATGACTTTCGATTTTTTTTATATTTTATTCGAAAGATAAATGGCGAAGTGGGACTCACGTGGATGTTTATTGTTGAATCATCATCAAACTTTTGCTGTGCAATTAAACCTTGTGCGTGTGCGTGTTAACATTTAAATGTTGATTTTTTTATAGTACCACCCCGATCGTGAAGGCCCATGGCCCTACATGCATGCATGCAGCGTGGTACTATCCCCATGCGAAATGGCGGTAAATCATTTCCATCATACAGGACAATTCACATTTTCGGGCTAAACTTTTTCAATTCCACAACTTTTGGTTGATCAGGCCAATCGTTTTTGGAAATAATAGTATCCCGAGCTTGTCTAGCCATTTGACCGCGAGTCATCACATTGATGACACATTCATTCATTCCCTTTAACTCGTCAGACGTTATTATTATGCGTGATAAGGCATCTGCCGCCGAATTTTCTTTACCTTTGATATATTCCAAAATGAAGTCGTATTCTTCAATAACTAATCTAAATTTTAATAATCTACTAGAAGGATCCTTCATTCCAAATAAGTATATAACTGGCTTATGGTCGGTTTGAATTTTGAATTTTCGACCAAATAAATATGGGCGGAAATGTTTCACGGCCCAAACAATTGCAAGTAATTCTTTCTCAATAGTAGGGTACCTTTTTTCAGCTTGGTTTAAAGAACGACTCGCGTAAGCCACGGGTCTCATATCGCTGTTATACAAAATGGCTCCTACGCCATAACCTGAAGCGTCGGTTTGCAAAACAAACTCATTTTGTGCTGAAAAATCGGGATATTGTAATACGGGATGGGAGATAACGTTCTCTTTCAATATATCAAATGATTTTTGACATTTCTCATCCCAGTTAAATGTAACATTTTTCCTACATAAATAATTAAGTGGATACGCTTTAGTGGCAAAATTTGGAATAAATTTTCGATAGTAATTTACAAATGCAACAAAACGTTTAACCTCGTCTATTTTTGTGGGAATTGGATAATTTTTTACAACTTTAATTTTTTCTAGATCGGGTATTACCCCATTCGAAGAAACTACGTGCCCTAAATGTTTTGATGATGTTTTTGTTTTTTAAATTACTTACATACAAAAAGCTATTTTCAGACTCGACTCATTTGTTTATGTTGTACATTTAGTTAATTAGTAAATAAGTGATTTAAATAGTTAACACTATTATATAGGTTAATGTAGGTACTTATGATAATGAATATCGGTTGTCTTAATATATTCTTGCTCAAGATGATTTCTCATAAGTATATAAATATGCATTCGCCTTCCCTCTCACTAATAATAAAGTTACGTAGGAATCAATTGCGAAATACACCATCTATGGTTTTATCGGACTTACATATAAAGAATAACAATAAAGTGACGTAATATACGTTTTACGAACGAAATTGGAAGTCTTAATGAGGAGCCCAGACCAATACGGGTATTATAATAAAAAATATTTTTAAGCAGTTTTCAAATAATGGTACAATTATTTTTCTTGTATATAAACATTTTTAACACATTCTATTGGAATAGAGTACCTACATACATACTTACACAAAAAAACCTTCATATTTTGCAAGTATTCATTATTTTAGCTATAATCGATACCTTAGTAAAAAGGTTGACAATGTATGATAAACTTGTATAAGTAGACACGCCTGGCGTGTTTTCGGCATTACATAATTAATTTTTTTTTTTGACGGCATGCACGGCCGGGGAGGCCCAATCCAGATGCATGCATGCACGCAGCGTGGCACTCCCACTTCTTAGATCAAAATCACACATGGAATTACCTTTTCATTAATTACCAACTTACTTTTTAAAACAAACATATGACAATACAAGAAATATAACTCCCACTCAACACCTGTTTTCATCTATGTTACTTAAAATTATAAAAAAACCGGCCAAGTGCGAGTCAGACTCGCGCACGAAGGGTTCCGTACCATTATCTACGAAAACGGGAGCTTATCTTTTGTAAGGGAGCAAAAAAATCACGTTTATTGTATGGGGGCCCCCTTAAATATTCATATTATTTAATTTTTTAGTATTTGTTGTTATAGCGGCAACAGAAATACACCATCGGTGAAAATTTCAACTGTCTAACTATCATAGTTCATGAGATACAGCCTGGTGACGGACGGACGGACGGACATCGGAGCCTTAGTAATAGGGTCCCGTTTTTACCCCTTTGGGTACGGAACCCTAAAAATAAATCGATCTTCGTTTATTTCAAACCCAGCTACCGTTTAGCACCAAATGAACAATTAATTAACTCGCACTGAACAAGTAAACAATTTAGTACGCGGTACTTCGCATACATTTTTGTCCGCGAACAAAAAAGTCCGCGAACAAAGATCCCTCGTCTGCGTAGGCCTTAAAACTTCTTCAACGGATTCTATTTATGCCCTCACAGTGACAGTCTAGTGACTACGGCTACCGTAACGTGAC
>LUGF01050211.1:230761-269002 GCA_001625245.1 Calycopis cecrops
TGAAACCTTTTTAATTACATTTTATTTTTTAAAATAGCATATTTGAATGAAAATCTGGCACACGTACATTCACATTGCTACTTTAAGCTACATTTGTTTTATTGACTGGAAACTGGTATTGGACTGCAGTATTTTAATGGTAATTATGATCATACACGTTGTGAGTAAGAAAGTGATATTGATTTATTCGAACTCTCAGAAGTAGATAGGTGTCGTGGTGGCACCATAACGCTGAGTATTTCTTAGTATTATTAGAGATTAGTAGCTTTAATTTGAACACGTATCATCTCTTTCTACAAAGTGTAAATTTTTAATTAAATAAATAAATATATAAATCATTAAATATCTGTGGACTTTACACACCACGTTGGTAAGAGGTAGTGCCACACTGCATGCAGTCGAATTGGGCCGGCACGACCAGGGAGGTACCTTTCGCTTACACGCGACTGGCGTAAAGTGACAGCTGTGCTGTCGCGTTTTGTGCGGTGTGTAAGTAGCCGGTGGCCCATGGAGGTGGGAGGAGAAAGAAGGGCAGCGCATCTGTATCGCCTCTATTCGGATGTTTGTGGACGTCGGTAGTCATAAAATGGCTCCGGCTGCTCGTTTGCCCTCCTATATCATAAAAAAAAAACGTTAGCCCCGTGCTATGTACCGTAAGGACTTGTGTTACAGGTACCTACTAGACAACGGAATATATTTAATATGTTTTATAAATTAAAGAAATTTTATGTATTTATGATTTCTATTAAAGAAATACATAAAATACATATATTATAAACTTATATAATATGTAATAATATATTAAAGACAGCTAATTAAATACAACACTATGTTAATAAAATAATTTGAGGTTGAAGTTAGTTAATATGGATTTTATAAATAGTTTATTTACCTATATGCAGGAGGAAAATTCCTTTTACTACATGTTACAAAATTAATTTAATAAATTTGAAAATAGAACACGAAAATTAAAAAAAAATACGATGTAAACCTACAAATAAAACCTAAAATATTTTTATAAAAACTGGATATTTTTAATTCAACTTATTGATTGATTGAAAACAATATTTAATTCAACATTTATAAATTCTATGAAACAAAAATGCGCAGCGACAATAAAATCCAAAACCAACTATCTAAATATCTTTAACTTTTATGCTAAACCTATCTTTAACTTTTATGCTAAGACTATAGTGGTTACATTGATAGTTTAAGACCATTTATAGATAGCCGTGGTCAAATTGCATATTTTAGAAATAAACTAAATAACACACTTACAATTACTTTATTGTGCACATTATAAACATCTGGGCATACAATTTCATCTGTCCTATAAACTCTTCTAAATTTAAATTATTTTGAAATCACTGACAATTGACTAATGAAATACTTCTTATATTATTATTTTCATGAATAAACTTATTACACATGTAAGGAGAGAGAGCCTTTGTAGATTTATTGTATAGTGCTGGAACGAAACGATTAAGGTGGTGTCCCACACTCACATAGATAATGCTGGCGTCAAGTGATTTGATTTAGAGTGAGCTAAGTAGAGTCTGGTAGTCACTAGTAGGTCAACAGGTAGGTATGTAGATGACATAAGTGTACCGCATATGTTATCCGATGTCAGTAGTCCTTCTTCCTCTTCATTCTGATTTAAACTTATTTTATATTAGACACTAAAAAATGGGAAATATTTACATATACAAGATTTAAAAAAATAACTTATTTAACAAAAAAGTAAATGGGGTTTGAACAATAGCTTCCAAAATTACATAAAATACAAGGGTTAAAACTTTCACAACTTTCAGGAAACATTGCTAACACAATCTATATAATATACAACCAATGTATATTGCTCTATATTCTAGAGCAATATACATTGATTTTTGTCCAAATTTCGCAAATATACCTATATTAATGTTAATACTATTAAATTATATCATTTAAAAAGAAGAATATTTAAAAAGTTATTATTGTAGTATTTCGTATATTTAAAATTTTTGTCATAAACTATTTATGCAGTGTGTTGTAGTAAGTGAATAATTTTTATCTTTTTCTTTGTGTGCCGCCAAATTTTGAAATCGTTAAATATGTGCCGCAACAAAAAAAAGGTTGAGAATCACTGCTCTAGAACTTAGCTTCTCCAATTGAAACTTTCTGATCGTCCGATTCTGATTTGTACCCGAATCTACTTTTTTTTAAATACTTTTGGATCGGCAAATTGTAAACATAAAATATTATATCTACATGTATATTTTTACTTACTATTTTATTTTTTTTAAGTTCAATTTTAAAGTAGTAAGTTTCTCAAAGTTTCTCAGAAATTCGATCTAAATTAAAAATAAAACCATACACATCGGAAGTTTGACTGTGAAGTAAGAAAACCCTTGTTGTAAATTAATATATACTCAATGCCATATGCCACAATATGATTGAGACTATCAATAGGAAAATAGGAGCTTTAGATACATACGCCTAATGTGGTTGTTTACACTTATTTTTTTGGCGAAGGAAAACATCTCAAACAAAATACAACTAATATTTCATAACATAATATGATAAGTTTATCAAACATCATAATATTGCTACACACAACATAACCTAATACCGTTCACAGTCGCCAACAACAACAGATTGATATATCGAGATAATTTGAAAGAAAACTTTGCGAGAAAAAACTATATGAACCCCTGCTTTATCCTATAAATTTATCATGTTTCAGAAATGGGATGGATTTTCCGTCTAAATTAAGATACAAAGGACGATCATAGCCTTAAGCGAATATAAATTTATTAACATTAAATTTTAAAATTAATAACATTTTTCTAAGTCTGAATATAGAGTATTAAAATTTCGTTTTCAAGTAATTATTATGGATAAATAGATTGATTGACAGCGATTTCATATCAACTTTTTATATCTTTATTTATTAACAATTATTGTAGGTTAACATTTTTTTTACATTACGTACGTAACGTAAAAATACACATGTACCTAATCTAAGATTTTGCTTCGTCGGCAAGCTTAGGTAATTAGGAGTTGCGTAGCCTGAGATGACTTTTACTTTCAAGCTTTTATAAGGTTTCACCTCTCCCTTTTTTGTCTGTAATGGAATCTTACAAATTAAATTTAATTAGCTTACCGTTTTTTTTGTGGTATTGAGTAGCAAGGGAATAGTCGTACCACATTCGTATTTAATTCACTTTCTATTTTTTTATAGTATTGAGAGGCAAACATCCTTTTTCTTCTCCTCTCAATGGGCCCCGGATACTTACATACCGCATTAAACGTAACACCACAGTTGTGATTTCACGCGGGTATCGTGTAAGTGAGAGTTATCTCACCAGTCGTGCCGGTACTTTGGCTGCAATGCATGGAGCGTGGCACTACCTCTTATTAAATGCATGCAATGCAAAATACGAGTATGGTCAAGAGAATATTCCAAGTACAAAATACACTGTAATCAGTATTTCATATAATCATCAACACAATGTAATCAAAACTTGCAATTTAAAGTTAAGAGTTCAAGATCCACTTCCCGGTTACGTATTGAGCTGATTTTTTGCAAGCATGACGTGTAAATTAGATGACAATGCAAAATTATTATGATATAAAGCTGATCTAATGACTGAGCGGAATAATAATCAAAAAAGTGTAATCACAATGTGTTTGGACCTGTATATAATTGTTTTGAAAATAACTTTAAAAAGTCTAGATGGAAAATCCAGCTCAGATAGTAGAACTAGAAGGTGTCCACGGGAAGTCTGTAACAAAGTATTGAAACCCCTATTATGTGGGCTCGTTGAATTGGTTTTGACAAAGTTCTAATAAAGTGAATTTAGTTTCGATAATTAAGTCAATATAATTGGAGGTTTTTTTACATCTAAATGACATGTTATTAAGTTTCGTAGATGAAATTGATTGCCACCCAGCTTTTAAAAAAGTATATTGCGGTACGAATTCTAATCGGTTCCTATTTTTTCCAAGAGGCTTAAACTGATACTAATTGTTAGATTTGATTCTTATTATGGATCGCGAATTAGCCCAAACTATTAGATGTGCGTGATCCGTGTATCCCACTAAAGTACAAATCGCCGGGAATGTTAGAAAAAAACAGGTAAAAACCCAAAATATCATAAATAAGGTGATAAGTAGGTACTGAACCTTGTGGGCAGCATCAAGTCAAACTATTCATACAGGTATAAAATGACCGACCTGCAGTTTATTTGTGCCATTAATGAAGTAATAACATATCTAGGAGTATATTATATTGAAGTAGCATACCCTATTTCTTTAATTTAAGAAGTAGATTCGCCAACAAGCATTAGGGAATGCCCCTGATATGTCGAGAAATAATTTCATCTATCAGAACGACTGTTCCTTACTTAAATGGCGGCACCTATCCTAGATCAATTAAACCAAATTGTTGATTATGGAATGTGATCCCTACTGAGATTGTTCGATTAACAGTGAACCTTTCGAGCATTTTACCTAAATTAGAATGTCACGTTATGGGACGGTATGATTTTGATTCGTTTAAGGGTTTATTACCTAGTTTACAAATAAATTTTATATTATAGTAATCCGCTACCGCTCAGGTCGTTAAGGACGATGCTATTTCTGGGAAATTTAATTATTTGGTCCTACGATGGATACCTGAATTAAGGAGAAATATCGGTTCCCCTTGCTTAGTTTAGCGTTTTTGCCATGAAGATGCGGCATGTTCTAAAAATTTATATGGCTTATTACCAGCAGCATAGTCAGTTCTTGACAAATGGCGAAAAAAGTCAAAGTTACAAGTCCATCTCGGTGTCAGTAAATATTATAATAAATCCAGCTGCCTCTCTTACCTGTATTATTAAAAAATATATAAAAAACTACAGAACTAAGATATACTCTTACCTATCGTATAAGTTATTATGATTACTAATTATTTTGTTACGATTCAAAACAGTAAGAGGTAGTGCCACACTGCATGCTTGCATACAGCCGAATTGAGCCAGCACGACTGGGGAGGTACCTCTCACTTACACGAGACCGGTGTAAAGTGATGTGCTGTCGCGATTCTTGTGGTGTGTAAGTAGCCGGTGGCCCATGGAGATGGAAGGAGAAAGGAGGGCAGCGCATCTGTACAGCCTCTATGCGTCGATAGTCATGAAAATGACTCCGACTGCTCGTTTGTCCCATATACCATAAAAAAACTAAACTAAATGTTTTTTTACCTTTAAGAGAAAAACTTTTCATGAATAAGTTATATATCAATACCATTTATAAAATACTAGCTGCGCCCCGCGGTTTCACCCGCATAAATTTCAATCACGTGGAAAATACAAAATCATCCCATGGCATCCCATACGAACATTTTATCGGATTAACAACTATCCTATGTATTAATCCAAGGAATCCTCTCTGTATGTGAAAATTTCATGAAAATCGGGTCAGCAGTTTTTGCGTGAAGGAGTAACAAACAAACAAACATACAAACTTTCGCATTTATAATAGGATTTATTATTTATTTCTTTATAAAATATAATTATCTTCACTAGACTTGATTATTACCATAGTTCGTAGCGAAAATGTTCATTGTTCGTATATTTTAATCATTGACGTCTCACGGTATAATAATCGGTATTCCATTATACGAGTTCCGAGGAATGTCGGTGAATCCATTTCATTCGGTTATTCGCGATCGTGTCCCAGACCTTTCCTTGCGTGTTCTGAATTTTAAATGAAACTCCAATTGACTGATAACTTTATACCTATATAGGTACATACCCTTATAGCTCCCAACGTCCTTGCCATTTTTTCTAATTATTTTTATTCTGATGATCATTCATATCCTTAAAATATGCGAAATCCTGAGATATTAAAGTAATTCAGTGAGTAATTTTAGCTTGCATAAACTGTGAGTCACCCGCCACATATACATTTTCATTCCACATTTCTACATCTAGCGCACATCTTGTTCTGTAGGTATGCCTAGCTAATTTAATATACCTATAAATTTAATAAAATTTTGTTAAATTCAAGTTCACAGTAAAATTAAAGTTGGGAAAGAAAATGTTAGGATCGTTAATTGCTATCCATTTAATAGATAGACGAGTGAAATATATTAAATAAAATTAGTGGTGGGTATTTAATTATAGCAAAAGTAAAATTTAATTATAACTAGCACCCAAAAACATTTTCGTTGATGACCCACTACAATCACGCGGGTTTATAAAGAAATATAATAAATCTATTTCTATTCTATTTCATCAAGGGCACTGTGGTAGAAGATATATTAGGCTACACGCGAAGTAAATCTGTGCGATCGGGAGGTTTCTTTTGATCATGTCACGCCAGTTGAGTTGAAGAACATTAATTGAGTTCTCGTCAAGGATATCTCACCCTCACCATGCCACGGTAGAATGAGGCTCTCTTCTCGATTTGGTTGCTAACATTATCTGTTAGTAACACAAAATAAAATTGGGCTCCTATTTCATAAGCTTTTTATACAATTAAATAGTACACAAAGTATCTAAATCTCAAGCCACACTAATTTATTTTACATTTCAAGGTCAGACAGGGGGCGCTATATTTAATTTAATCATGTGTACAACGGTAGGTTAGATTTTAATATCTGAAAGGAAACATCTGTCACTTCTTATTTAGCTCAATTTTTATTTATTTCTAAACTTACGCCTGTTTATAGGGCATAGTGTAAGTAGGCACATGTGTTAAATTTTGTAAATGATTCTGTTTTGAATGCGAATACGAATATGGATAATCAAATGCTGTAAAGATCGCGGTAGAACTGCTCTTTACGCTACCAGCTGTATCCCGTTCATTCTTTAAATCTTCACATACAAGCAAACGTGGCTTTTGAAATTAGACTGGTCTATAAGTTTTCCGTACAGCAACATATTATATCACGATGAATAAGTCCAACGGTCACCATACACAGCTTATATGTATTATGATCGATCGGCCTTTAAAGTTCTCGAATGAAATTTTATTTTAGGAAAGTGAAATGTTGTCTGAAAATGGAACAGTTAGAACAATAGTGTATTAGCTGATAACAGCTTATTAGCTGTTGTAACGTTGATACAATAAAAGAGGTCATCAGCAGGCCGATTGTTATGACAGCACATGGCTTTTACCACAGATTAATAAACCTTGCTTTTACGTTCTAAAATCACAATGCTATCTATTAATTAATAACTATAAATTAATATTCCCGGTAAACATTAATTCAAATTATAATATTCAATATTTCACATTGGTAAATAATAATCTACAAACGACTGAATAAATATTACAAACGGCTCTGAATACACCGGCTGGAAATTAGAATTTCAATTTATACATATGAATATTTTATAAAGCGAAATTAGAGAATATTGTACTCTAAAGAAGAATGTTCATATGTTTATACATTTAATAATACAAGACAATGTTCCAATATATATTTGTATACCAAAATGAGTTTTGTCTGAGAATGAGCATACATCTATTTTATATCTCTGTATTTCCACGGGATCGAAACTTTCGCAGGTGAAACCGCTGGGCACAGCTAGTACCTATATACTAGCTTACCCTTCGTTCTCCTCCTTCCATAGGCCACCGGCTACTTACACACCGCACGAAACGCGATATCACAGATATCACATTACACCGGTTTCGTGTAAGCGATAGATACCTTTCCGATAGTGTCGGCCCAATTCGGCTACGTGCTTGCAAGCAGTGTGGCACTACCTCTTACTAAACTAAATATATTATTAATACAAGTAATATTCATAAAAATAGTATCGATCGTTACAGATTTCGGAGTTATATTCAAGTATAATACGTATTTAAGCACAGTATAAATTTAAGGGGCTTTAACGTCAACGAAGATCAAGATCGCATTACAAATACTTTTCTTCGTTCCGTTGTTCCTTTGCTATCATGAATTACCCCAAGATTGTGTATTTTTTGTACTTTTTGTAACTACTGTCCTGTCGTTGAAGTGTATTATTGTTACTTAATATTATTTCTATACGCTGTGTTTTTATTTCGCTAGTCAGGCTCGGACAGGCTAGCTCAGCTTAGGGCTAAGGTTAAACCTCTGGTAGACTTAAATTAGGCCCAAGGAGTGATTTTGATAGTTCAGTTTTAAATAAAAACATTCATTTCATTTTATTTCACTTTGAACATACAGTTCGAACACAATGGCACGTAATAATCAGGACTCAGCTACAAAGCACAATTCACAAAGCTCTGCGCTGAATTATGTTGTCAAGCACAGTTCGGTCACATAACGTTCAATCTTGTTGCAGATAGGTAAGATAAAATCAAGTTAAGAAATCGATGGAGCGTTAATATAACAAAATACTTATAATAATCGGAATAAAATGAAGGCAAGGTTTGACATTTGGTCGGTATTACACTAAGTGTTGAGTCCGACATAGGTCTTGGTGCCACCCGAGCTCTAAGGTTTCTTACGTAAATGTATTCCCCTGCGTAAACAAAAAAAAAACACGTTTTTTTAATTAGTTACTTATTTTCACACAAAAATATTTTAGACAGTTGTTAGGGCACAGTAATGTCGGCGCCACCACGGCGTAATTGTTGGTCCAATGAATACCTTGTTAGCCTGATCACGTTGAGTCTAGGTTCGGTTCCTAACTAACACAGTTATTTAAGTTTTTTTCCGCAATTTTCACAGTGAATCATTTCACCTCACTCGCCCGGTTACTATTCTCTTTACTGTTAACTATTAAAAGTATATGGCTGGTTATCTGTTTGTATTGTAAAATATTTTATCAGATAACACAAAGCCTCTGGAATGAAGGTTTATATTTGTATATCAAGATATATAATTACTTAAAACGCAAACAAATATAATTAATGTAATCAAGCTGATGGTTACCAAGCCAGGGTATGTAAATCTTTCTAAGATAACAATAAAAGGTAAATGTAAAGTAACAAAGCCATTATTAGCCATCGACAATCGCATGTCGACTTAGAACCAGACAGGCTACTCCTATATCTGATCTAATATATTGAGAAATATAAAAGCCTTTAACATAACCGTAATTTCTGAGCAATAAGGTTCATAATGCTGTAATTAGTGAAATAAGGCCAATGTTTGTTAGATTTACGGATACAGTTCAGTTCAGTTACAGTGACGTGTTTCGTTTGTATTGTTAGATTTATGAGGAAGGTAGGGATGGTACATACGTAAATCGTGCATTTCCTGAGCTTATTTATTTATGTTGTTTTAGTAACATTAAGCTTAGATTGTTATTTTTTATTGTAAGGAGAATTAATTGTTTAAATTTGTAGTCAATTAAATTAATTCTTCACTTGACAATCCAAGTAAAATAAACTTTTACAAATTTTGATACTTCAAATTATATTTGTATATGTTACCAGAAATGTGTGAAATCCAGGATGAATTCCTAGGATATATTATGTGTATTATAATTACATATATTCCCTAGGAATTGTATACAAGGACGAATTAAATACCCATTAATATATATATAATCTACCTTCATTTTAACCCTGATTTACTGACCTTATTTACTGATAAAATTTGGTATGTAATATGTATGTACCTACAATATGAATAAGGAAGGTACTTTTATTTCCTTGCACTAAATTGGCGCAGGATCAATTTGAACGAAACTAGAAAGGTAGATTAATGATTTGTGTTAAAAAATGTTTCAATACTTGAATTGTAGATTGCTGATTATAAAAGTAATTTCCTTATTTCTTAAATATCTATAAAGAAAAACACGTATTTTGGTCTGTACTGATCACCTCTGACTTACATAATCATCACGTGAATTAAAGTAATAGGTGATATCTACTTATTATAAAAATAAAATACCCGCTCTTAAAATTGGTAATTTAATAATATTAATTTTGAATTGTATTAGGTTGGTACTTATAGAGCTGGGAAAGAGAACCGCTTCTATAGCCCACCAGCCTCCTCTGGTAGTGACCAAAGTTTAGTAGACACAAAGCGGTAAAAAAAGCGTTGCAAACTAATAGCCAGACATTTTCCGTTCAAGAATACCTTAGCATTCGTGAGCATGATCGCTTCAAAGTCATTCCTACTAATGTTCCACAAAGCGAAATGTAAATTACTTCCCTGTTTCGTACCAATAATGTCTATTCGCCTTCATTTCCGACGTTGAACAGCGCTTGATTTGAACTCTTAATAGTATTCTAGCGCTTTAGTGTCTAATAAACCAACGTATTTTGATGAGTTTTGTACCTTAAGCTCATGCAATGCGGTGTTTTGAGTAGATCGGTGTGGTTGAAAAATTTCAATGTTTCTCTAATAAATCGATTTATTTTCACTTCCCACGAAATAATAAACATTACACTTATTATTATGAAACGGGAAAATTTTTAAGCTGAGAAACCGATAATGTATAAATCCAAAATCACCTAAATATAATAGTTTTATTTTATGCAGTGACATTGTTGAGAATGATGATGGATGTAATGAGAAACTTGAAACGGTCAAATTAGATCAATTTAATTTTAAAGTAAAAAAAATCATGTTAGTTATGATATAAGATCATAGTCAACTAAGTAACTACAAGTTTCTAATGTATTCTGCCATTGAGAAAGTCAGACAACTGATAACAATAATTTAAATTGCAAGTTATTGTTGTATTCCTACGTGCAATATAGGTTACTGTGTTAGTTATCAATTATTTAAGTTACATCGTATTAGTGTACCTTGTAAGGCAGTAGCGATTGGTATAAACGAGACAAATCGATCTAAAACCTATCGTTCACATGATACCACATAAATTATATTGCTAATAATATCGCTCTTCACGTAGTTTGTGAGTAACCTGTGGTCTCTACGGGAGATAGGATGAAGCAAGGTTAGAAATCTGCATAATCAATAACTGTGCCGATGTAAGTGGGTTTCGGTAGTCACCAAATGCTTGCGTTTGCTTGTTTGATCACCTGTGCTATAAAAAAGAAATAAACACAAATGCTCGTTTGCGCGCTCACCCTCAAAATAACATTATATCCTGAATTTTTCCACTATACGAAACCTCGATCTCACCGCTGGCTGAAAGTGATTTATGTATCACTAATGTTATACGACCACAAAAGCTCGGCGCCGTTTTAGTTTTGGGTTCGCAGTGGCTATTACTGCCTGAAGTTGTGTTGGAATAGTCATTTTATCGAGGTTTTAAAACCTTATAATCTTATTTAAGCTATTAAAAATTTTTATTATATCAAAATCTGATGTCACACTACTGAATATATTATGATGAAAATTGTCATACGTGTGTAATTATAGGCTATATTTTATTAAACTTAAAGATATGCAAGAGGCGTAAGTAAAGTATGCGAGAAGTTTTATACTTTACCGCGCTCAGCGTTAACATATTTCTCAGAATTTTACTAACATGAGAGACATATTTTACTCCAATAAAAGGTATGTAATGAAATATTCAGCTCCAGACCTGCAAGAAAATGAAACAATCCATAATATGGTCGTATATGTTAAATGCGAGAGCTAGAGGAAGAGCCGTCTAGGTATTTACGAAGGCTCGCTTTTAGAGTGGCCTGGATCTATAAAAACTGGAGAACTTAACAACTGTCCTGTCTCAAGTGACGCATCCTGACGATAGTATTTAATAAGAGGTCGTGTCATTCCTGTCATTGACGTGCATTCATGCATGCAGTCGACTTGGGCCTGCACGACCAGGGAGGTACCTCTCGCTGACACAAGACAGCGTAAAGTGACAGCTGGGCCGTCGCGCTGTCGCGGTTCATGCGGTGTGTAAGTAGCCGGTGGCCTATGGAGGGCAGAAGAGGAAGAGGGCAACGCACCTGTATAGCCTCTCTGCGGACATTTATTGGCGTCGGTAGTCATGAAAATGGCTCCGATTGATATAAAAAAGCAGTCTTAGACTTTAGCTCTAGGATCAGTAAAATGCATTTCATGTAGCGTTTTAAGCGATCTAATGATTCAATTGACAAAGATATAATAGTGATTATGATGATCAATCAAGTAAATGCATCATGTTGCGTTAGTGAGATCAATTTAACGTGCCCGCGCATGGAACTAGGGTGAGCGTAAACTGATGCCAGCGAATGTGTTACAAGATTATAATTGCAAATGATTCAATTCACATAAATCTTTACAAATTTGATGGAAACACACTGATATTTAGGCTAAAATAAACAGCGTTTGGTGTTTTCCGTTTGTATGTTTGACCAAAGAGTTATTGGAATTTTCATATATTTTATGATAATATAGACTGCTCGTGCCTTTCAAAAACTTCCAAAATTCATTGATATCTTCATCACTGCTACTCAGATTCAAATGTAAGGTAACTTCTCTAATGGCACGGCAATATAGGACATCGTCATCATCATCATCATGACAATAAGTAAATTTACTACGAGCATTGTAGCCACTGGCATAACGTGACAACTATGCTGTGACGTTCTCAGACTTCCCAAACAAGAAGGACTGTTTCCACACTGTTTGTCAGAGAATAACGTTATCCATAGTCCGTCACGCTTCGGGTCAGTACAATTTGCAAACTATTTTTTTTTATTATTTACGAATTCTCCCGACCGCCTGTCTCCCGGCTTATCCTCTCTCATAATGAGGATATATACCCCAAGCTACTCAGACCCACCACCATAATAAGACTATAAGATTGCTCAACGATTCTACTTATAACAAACATTAAGTTGACAAGGCTTAATAAGATAAATAATGTGATAGGTATTTTTTTAAAGCATGTAATAATTGATGATTTGATTACTATCACAATTCAATTATTCTAATACTATCGTTACAATCACAGTCCATTGATAATCGAATTATCTAATTATTATCTGTGATAATAATTATTATCAATGGACTGTGATAGTAACGATAGTATTAGAATAGTCGAATTGTGATAGTAATCAAATCATTATATGATACTTTATACATTGAACTAATCAATTTCGTAAAATTTAAAATAATTATTCGACGTAATATGTTTAAGTTTCAATCGTAAATATGTTCCAATCTGTAGGAGAATGAAAAAAAGAACACATGAGGCGTTCTTTTTTCATGAGAGCTCCGCATTTGTAATGGTCTCTGAAATCGAGGATCAGCGGAAAGATTTTGATGCGGCAGCATTATTGGAAATATCGATCATGTAGAGCCCTATCCGACAGACAAAAGGCTGAATCACCGATTAAGAGCAAATTGAAATGTTTTGTTTGTAAAATCTATTGTTGTTCGACTAATAACTGTATGTAACTTCAATTCGGATTATTAAAATGTTTAGCTATTTTAATTATTATTTTGTTTCCATAGGTTTCTTTCTAATAGTAAAGACTAAATGACACTTAAGTTTTGAGTATAGAATTTAATTCATTTCAAAAATCATAATAATCCTTAGCTGTGATTCACATACCATTATTAGAAGCGCTCTGCAGTTTTATCCGGACAAGTTTATAGACCGTGGAAAGTACAGGATATTAGTTTAAATATACTTTACGATATATTCTTATACATCCCTAATACATACAAAAGATTTACCTAATGATGACGAGAAAAAGATTTGAAGAGCCGAACTTGAGAATAAAAAATTAACGAAAATTTTTGTCGATTCTCAACAATACTCCAACAATGCTAAAAATAAAATATTATTATGAACTACCTTTAAAATACGTTAGTCACCACGAAATAGACGTAGGTATTTCGAAGTGATTTTCTTGGTCGAGAAGCATTGCTGTTATTACAGCCGTCATTGTTTTATGTAAGCGATAGTGAAACCCAAACGAAACGTGGCATAGCTTATGCGAATTATTTATTATTTATTAGCAATCAGTTCTCATCAAGACAACGTACTCCTGATATTGAAACGTTAAAATATGCCATTAACTCATGGCTCATGCCCATTCTATGTATAATATTTTAGTAGATAACTTTATTTGCAACTTAACAATTATCGTAATTTGTATTTAGCTACTTATAATGAATAGATTAGTTTACTTTTTAGAAGTGAGAAATACATATTTATTATAAATGTAACTGCGTCTTTTGTAAAATGGAATTCTGCTGCTGGTAATTAGTACTCCTCGGAGTGCTGCTCGTTGATTTGGTGAAAGGTGCAGAGCAAGCGGACATATCTTAGAACAGGTGTGTGTGAAAATAATTATTCCGACCGAAATTAGCTTGGTCATCTGTATCTCAAGACGCGCTACCTTCAATACGGTAATATTGGTACCGAGGCACTCCTGCCCAGAGATATTAATAGTGCTCCAGATGCAGTCCGACCTGCATCTCGTAGAGTAAGAGCTGATGGGATGAAGTGAGGTACTGCTTTGATCTACTGAGCACACCCAACTACTTGAAGGCTAGTTTAGCCTTCGTTTCGAAGTGACTACGAAACTGAACGTTGCTCGGTATGTTGACGCTAAATATTCCGATATTATCTGTGGGCATGAGGTAAGTGTTTTCACAGCGAGGAGATACATCAAAATATACAGTTTCGTCAATTTTTAAAGTATATAAAACTAAAGCTACTTGCCACATAGCCTTATCGAACCAAAATTGTACTATTATTATGTATATAATTTATATGAAGCAATCTACTTTGACAAAACATGGAAGTTCTTTATTGGCTCTAACTCTACGAGACGCAGATATGGCTGCATATGGAGTACTGGTAATATCTTTGGGCAGGGGCGTCTCAGCACCATCATGTTCTATTTGATCTTATTCAAAGAAGCGAGTTTTGAATCATAGACGAACAAGTTGAAACCGGTCGGAATAATTCTTTGGCTGTTCTAAGAGATGTCGGCTAAATTGTACAAATATCTACAAGAAATTAAAATAATTGTAATAAAAGAAAGACAAGAAAAAAATTTTAATTCGACGAAAGTATATATTATGTATAAAAAACGTAACCCTCTAAGTTATATTTATTTGAGACCTGTTTTTTTCATATCAATATTCAGCACATTTCAATATATTAAATTCACTTCAGCCCCGCTAAATCTAAACTTGTCAACGGAGTGTATGGAACTCTTCAGTTTGAAACAATGACACATATTTGAAGCATCGACACAAGTTCATATCAAATGCCAAAATAATAGTGATGTGTTAAAATCTTATAGCAAATAAAAAAAAAGTATTAAAATATGTGGAAAAAAATTGCTTTTCGCTTTTTGCCCAACAAGTCAATACCTTTAATTTTTTTAAAATGTTAATATATCCATGGAAACGTTTTATCTTGCAAGCGTCAAGAAGTACATGAGAATATAATATAACCCAATTGTCTAAATTCGAAATGGCGCCCATGGGCGCCCTTATTATAATAAAACAAATAAATCAAGTCTGTCAGGTTGAAGTATTCTAGAAGTTTTTATGATGATGTTTATGATTAAGTGTTTTTTCTTCTTTTTTAGAGGTCTGTAAGTGAAAAAGTGAAATAAAAAAAAAATAGATAAGTCCGTTTAGCGGATTTACCACACAAATGTTTCTAACAAAGTTGCAAGTAATTAATATAAAATTTTATTATTGCAATACTACAAATCTATGATATTACTAAGTACATAATATCATTACACATTCTACTAAATTTTACGCCAGCCTTGATGAGCCTTAATATGTCCGTGAATTGAGTTGCAGAAACCGCAGAATAATGCACCATACTTTGCGAGATGTGACCCGAAATTCGGAGCTCCGCCAGTTAACCTACCCGTCATGGCTCAGAGAGTCAGCACGTTAAGAAGCCAATGGGCCGGTCACATCGCTATCAGAACTAATCAATGCTGGGGAAAGATTCTCGAGTGGCGGCCACGAGTAACAAGATGAAGTATTGGTCGGCTTTCTTCCCAGTGGACTGACGACTTGGTTAAGGTGGGTTAGTGGTTCGTGACTGACACCTATGTCGTTCTATTAAGGAGGTTCAACAATGGTCGTCCTTATGCTCGTGATTATGATTATGATAAGTGCTTGTTTTATTATAAAAGTGTAGACTTTTTATTTCTATCTTAGATAAAACAGGTACTAAAAAGTTTTATTAGGTAACAAGAAAAAAAACACGAATAAAAAGTATTAAGAGCTTTTTAATATTCTTTATCGTTTTTAAGTAATGCCATTCACTCAGTCACAGTTTTACTTCACTTGATATCAAGAACCTTTGATTGAGGGCTGCGTTGCTTCTTTTTTTTTTTTTCTTCTTTATGTTTTAAAGACCCAAAACTGGCTCAAACCACCGCGGGTTTCATCGGTCGCCTTCGTTGAGATGTCTCAGATCCATCGGTTACAGGGCACGTCGGCGACTAGCCATGTTGAAAAATCGTCGTATGTGTTTAGAGCTGGAGGTTGATAAATATATTATACCTGCATTTATGCGGAAGATTTGTTAACGTATAAATACACCTTAAGAAAGTGATCAGGGTCCTCAATATTTTTGCTGTAAAATAATATTATGTAGCTTCAACAATGAGTGGAATTTGAGTTTTAGTTATTAAAATCACTATGCTCCTTTTATTTTTAACATGCTTCCTTTGTATACATTGATAAATAATATTTTTTTGGTTTCGCTTCGGAAACCTAGAAGCTTATTGAGATTGATGTGTGAGAACGATTAATGCAGACTTTTTATTTCGTACCTAACTTAACAACGTCGCTCCTTGTAAAAGTAACGCTGTTTTTATGACACTTAACCGTGAACTTCTCAGCCCCCTCGCTTTGCTTGGGTAACATCTTCAGTTAATTGACTAAAAATGTTGCGTTTTACTCGTGTGCGAGACACTCGTTAAGTATATTTATATTTATGGCCATCTAATATTTTTTATGGATAGGGTTTTTTTGTATTTTTTATGACAAGAAATGATCAAAATGCCTTAATATCTTCAGCTCTTATGAATTGTCTATTTTTTTAATAATTTCGTTAGAAATATGATACTAAATATATAAGGGTTATCACTGATCGTAAGTGTTATGCCACCATCTCTTGAAAAGTTTTTCTCATAAGCCAGAAGTTTTTTTGACGAGGTAATCACATATCTCTGGGCAGGCAATGAAAAGGATAACGATTATATTTAAAAAAATACTATTGCTTTGTTTCATTTTGCGTGAACGTTGCCCTCCATACTATTTATTTTTATCCTTTCAGGGTACTTTTCATACTAATATTACAATATGTCATTCTAGACGAATTTCGGCTAAAGCGGCCTATCTCTACAATTACGTGCCGCGATAACGCGGACATGTTATAGAGTAGGTATACGTGTGTGCGTTGTGTGTCCCTTATTGTAGCCAATATCTTTGTAATAGAACATCTGAAATCGTTTCTAGGAAAATGTAAGTCGGGTCAGTGGAATAAGGAGTCTGCTGGCGCGGACAGGTGAAATAGTGCGATAAATTGCTTGTAGGTTAAACGGACATTGTGCTGGTTTACTGCTCATCACTTCATTATCTCATTTAAAATCAATAGTGATCTATTTACCTAAATTGTCTATTAATATGATAGTTTACATTAAATTAAGAATATTGGACATTTTTTAATTCATAGAATATTTTTTTGACTTTCCTACATACAGTAACATGCGGTTCACTAGTGAAACATACAAAGAAAACATAGCTCGCTATGCGTTAATACGTAACACTACCTACACAAATCTAAAATTTATTTCTTTGGTGGCACCGGCGCGCGGCGCAATGCCACTATAATGAAATCAAAATCTTTGCTTCGTAAATAAAAAGAAATAATCTAATATATTATTTAAAGCGTATGAAAATTTTTAGTCTCTGAGGTTATAGGACGATAGATGCCCACATAAAATCAGTTATGATCTTATTTCGAACAAGTCGAGCCATAGATTAACAGAAAAATAAAGAAGAGAGAGTAAAACTTAAAATAAATAAAATAAAAATTAATAAATTAAATTGTTATCGATAAGCAAATGTCAATTGATTTATTTATTCTTCTTTAATACATGACATTTTTATTAAAGGATTCGTAAGTTTTAGAATAATAATTCAATAGAATTGATTCGAAAATTTTGCTGACCACCTAGTTGACGAGGTAAGCTAGAAATTATGTTAGTAAAGGAGGTCGCCTCAGCAGAACTCATCTATTCAATATTATAGAGAGCTAAAGCGTCAGGTCACGTATGTTATTGCTGGTGAAAAAAGCCTACTTTGAAACTTATGTTATTTCCAACACACAACCCGCCATGGGTTAGTGTGGAAATATTTATAACAGAATATTAATTTTATTAAACCGACGAACTACCAGCTACCTGATCACCTTAAAAATCCGTTTCAAATTAATAAACACTTTTTAGGTTTGCCAGGTAGTGGTTACGTATCGTCATCAATCGTTGCCTTCTACGAGAACAATATACGAATACCATAAATACGAATAAACATTCGTATTTATGGTTTCCCCTTGTGTGGAGAATTGTCGTGTTACCTTATTTCTATGACCGATGACAAATTACATATTGACATCGATGATATATACTATTAAAAACGAGTATAAAAATTGCATATTAGTGAATCTATAACTGGGCTATAATCGATATTGTCTCGTCGCTATCTACGATCGCCCTAATTAGTTCTTAATTATTGATGCCTAAGCAATTACTGCACATCTGTCTCGGAAGCTGCTTGATGACCGTGGTCATTTATATGCGTTCGGCATTAAGGTGCCTAATATAATTATATTAACTGCAGTACATTTGTATTGTACTAGTATTAGCTACCTAACAGGGGATAAGATAGTATACATATTATACATACATAGATTACATGAAGAGATTTAGTTACACTTTCAGAAAAAAAGGGATAGCCCAGTTAGATTCTGTAGTAGATTTTATTTCAAATTTATATAAGAATAATTTTTAATTTTATTTTCTCAATATACAAATCAATATTCTATTTCAATCTACTTCATTCAATAAATTATATTTTGTTCCTGAACATCATTTTTTTGTTCACATTTATTTTGTTATTTGATACGTAATTTATTTTTTTACTCTTTCATCATGTTTACACATGTCTCTGTAAAACAAATTTCTTGCTTTGATGTTTTAGAATCTTATCTTATCCCGGTCCCGGAAAGTTCAAGTGAGGCGAAGGTTCCTTTATAGAAGAGATGAAAGCACAGGGCGAGAACTTGTCGCTAGATGGAGTTGAAGTGGATACGTTGCGTCGGCTAGGTGAGGAATAGCTAATATGGAGGTGGGTTAGGACCTGGCGCAGCTAGCATAAGGCGTACATGCGAGCGACTCGCCGTTTCGGTTCCAGGAGTGAGGTGGTGAAAGGAGGTGAGAGATTTGCGTTGTAAAAGCAAAACCTCTCACTTTTTGCATAATACAAGTGTTTGCCGGTGCTTCGGTCACTACTTGTGTAGGAACTGAGAAGTAAAGATGGAGGCGAGCATCCATAAGAACACCTTATAGGCCGCTGCCCTGTATAAACAGTGTAGCGATTTGGCAGTGGTGCTGGGAAGGGCGGATTTTATTCTTTTAAGCGTCATTTTTCATTATTATATTCTTATATAATCTGATTAAATCATTATGGGAGTTAGTTAAGAAAATAATCAGAGTTAGTAGCGCATTGAGACATTCAATGTCTTGGCAAAATGGTCCAAATTTTGGCCCTTGGATTAGTATATTTTCAAAGAACCTCTATAGTCAACAAAAGGCAACGACACTCTTGTGTTGTAAAAAAATACGCAATTTATTCCGTATCCCATAATATTATTATATGTACGTTGCTAACGATATTAGACTTGGTCCTTAATATCTCTCATCCCTTTCTGTTTTGGTCGAGAAAACACAAATATTTGCTTCAACTAATGGGCGTTTGTTGCTATCGGGTGTGATTAACGGGTTAATCGATCTTTATTTGCTTCCAGAGTTTGCCAGACGTCAGACTTGGCTTATGTTGCGGTTACCGAGAAATATTATTGAAGCTGTGCTTGAAATATCTTTTATGTGGGTTTGTTTAAACTATATCTAAAGAAACTTTCAAGCCTTACTCAGGACAGGTGTTCAATATTTAAATTATAATACTTGAGGGTAACTCCGAGTGTGTGGATGTTTGTGTTCACCGGGCTATTAAAGATTACTCACCGAGGGCTCTCTACTGGTACATCCAGATTTGCCGTGTGACGTTGGGGCACAGAGATACTTGTGTTTTTGTGTTTTGGCTGTCGTAGCTGCGTTATTTAGTGCTCAACTGCGTTTTTTCCGAATCGCTAAGGTAAAACTGCCCCCGGTTGAGCTTTTGTTCCCGTGGTAGGAGTGCCGAGGTGATTCGAGGAGGGGGTGGGAGTGTTTGTTTGTGTTGTTTTTCGGTGTTTTCTTGTTTTTCCTTGTGTTTTTCTTTTGTTTTTCCAAATTTTCTCCGTTTTTGTTGGTTATATTCTGTTTTTTCTGCTTCTTTCTGTTGTTTCGTCAACATTTGCTCCTTTAAGGAGAAATATCTGGAGGCGAAAGCCTCGAAGGTTGGACGTCTTCGTCCAGGGGATGCGGCGGGGGCCGCAGGGGAAAGAGGGCCGGCGAGTTGTAGGTCTTAGACGATTTATCGTCGGTGACCTCGATGTGCGAATCTCAGAGATGTCCGGGGGCTCGGACACCGAGACTGACGCATCGGGCGCAGCGATGCGCGATAAGGCGCCATCGCTGTCGGGCGCCAGGGCGGCGCTCAGGGAGCGCGTGGAGAAGGCCAGGGACGACGAATTCGAGTCGTCCCTCAATAACAGGGCTTTCTTGAAAAAGAAAGAGGGGGAGACGCCTGGTGCGTTGACGCCGGTAGTGTAGGAGGATGTGTCTCGGTGTGGGGCCGAAGAGCTGATGCTGGCCGCTGAGACCAACCTAGAGTTGATCATAGGTTTGACGGGAAAATCCGTCAACCTAAAGGGGAGATACGCTGCCAAGATAAAGCGAGCTGCAGGAGCCATCAGAGAGATGATGGAGTCTCTGGTAACTCGCACGGAGGCAGAAGAGACGCGGCGAATCAAAGCCGATAATGCGCGCCTTCAGCGAGAGCTGAATAACGTGCGCGAAGAGGTGCGCACATATCGGCGCGAGTTTGAAGAGGCGCGACAAAACACACATTATTAAAACATAAGTACAAACAGTCTAGACTAGTTCTAGGTATTTTATCGTTTTATCGTTTCGGTCTAAAAATTAATGTTTTAAGTAGATTAACTGTTTGAATAATATAAATTCAAACTAAAATATTCTTGAAAGCCATTGTTCGTATGATCCCCGTTACTCAGATACATTTAAGAAAGTAAAGAATCTCGATATTTTAATATATTTTCAATCGTAAACGCAAAAAAAAGTTTAGTCTATCGAGTTAGCGCCTAGTTAGTTTAGCGAGCGCTAGTCAACAAAATTTTGTATGGGAGTTTGCCATTGCCCTATAAGACCGTAATGAAACTGTTAAACACAGTCATGTGACGTACATGAAATTCAATTTTAATTTACAAATAGGTTTTATTTAGATATAACTGCATTCAAAGTCGAATTGATAATTTTTTTATAATTTAGATCTAATTTCGATGTGCGGAAACTGGTATATTATTAACAACTTGTCTCTTTTTTACGTTGATCCCAAACAGTTAATACTTTTTTACATTCTATAACAAATATTAAAATTATTTTGAAACAAAAAAAACAGAACGGACTTTAATTTAAAAGTACAATATTAAAAAACGAGCTAAAACTTTGCCCACCATGTTAGTCTATAAATTATTATCTGTATTCTAGCGTGATTATAACATGAAAAAATCTGATCACACTGTAAATACGTGAGTATTTACGGTTTCACATAGACAACTTTTCCCTAAATTTACTGTGTAAATAAATAAATCATTTGGAGGATTTGGAAGCAAAATAAGTAGTTTTAGAAAAAAAAATAAAGAAGAAATATATGACATATTCATTTTTATTTCAAACCTATGAGTCTATGGTTTAATACTATGATAATGACATCACATCCTGCCCGAT
This sequence comes from Calycopis cecrops, assembly GCA_001625245.1. Classification (NCBI taxonomy): domain Eukaryota; kingdom Metazoa; phylum Arthropoda; class Insecta; order Lepidoptera; family Lycaenidae; genus Calycopis; species Calycopis cecrops. The sequence goes on from LUGF01050211.1 coordinate 252,764, forward strand.
TGTGTTTTTGGAGTTTCTCTTTAAACGTAAATACATTTTTTATTTAAAATTAAGTATTTTAATTGAATTTACATTTTCATTACATGGTGAGTTTATCACCAATATTATTTATAATTATAGAGGATATTTTTCAATGAAATTACTAGACTAGTCTATTAAAAAACGTATTATTTCTAAAAGATTTTATTAAATTTTGATGCAAATAGTGTTAGAATAGTGAGAATTTCCCTCGTTGTAGATATATGTGGGCATTTCCTGTTAAATAATTCTGCACACGCTCTATTAAGGTGGGGCCCAATCGCTTCATTTATATATGTGAACCAAACTGTTACACGGTCTGTCCGTTGAATATTTGATTAGCGAAGGAAACATGTTTTGTTGAACAATTCTTTTTGTGCCACGTTTCTGAGTAAGAAACATTCGTCGGACGTTCGTTATCACTTACTTCTATTTTGTATTCAAGGAAAACATACGCCATGAAGCGGGGCCAAATCATTTACAAAATGATTTGGCCCCGCTTCATCAATATAATATTCTTTATCGAAACAATTCTGCAAATATTGGAAATGTAATGAGTAGGTATTCTGTGAATGATTAGTACAAGTTGCCGATGAAATTTTATACAAAGTTGTGCTATCGATATCGTGAAATGTATTCTCCAAATATTTGTCAAAGTTATAAAGAAATCCGTAGGTGTTCAAATAACAGACACTGGCCTTAACGCGCCTTTGTAACCGGCCTTAACGCGACTTTTCCAATTTTATACTGAATCAATTAGATTCGACTTTTAAGCATAAGAAATAAAGATGGCTTCGGTGCATCCAGTACATAAAAAATATAACAGATACGTGCAACTACGGGGTACTTTCAGGAAGAGGTAGTGCCATGCTGCATAAGAGAAGGTAGTTCCATACATGATGCATGACACTACATCCTCCTATGCAACGAAATTGGGCAGGCACGACCGTGGAAGTACCTCTCGCTCACTTGATACCGGCGTAAAGTGAAAGCGTCGCTGTCACGGTTTGTGAGTAGCCGGTTGCTCATTGGGGGGGAGGATGATAGGAGGGCAACGCATCTACGTAACAATAATGCGAATATCCAAGGATGTCGTTAGTCATCAAAAGGATCCGATGGCTCGTTTGCCCCTTTATGCAATATATTTTATTAATTAAAAAAACTACGATCTTTAGTTATAAACCCCAAATTTTAGATTACTAAGATCATGGAATAAATATTAAATTACCAGCTCCTGCGTTACTTGGAGTATCAGCAGCTGTATATAGGGTTTCCATCAGGGTCTCTCGGCGATGACTAAGTTATTTCCAGCAAGTTTGATTCACTGGCCTCCGAAGAGTCACTTGTCTGTCTGTCAGTTCGCTACGTATATTCTAAGGTATTTTCGACGGAGAGTGTTCAGAGGAATTGTTCGGAATAATACCTGCAGCTCAATTTAGTTATCGGTCTTTGCGTCATAATTCTAAATTTCACTTGCACCGTCTTGATGTTCCAAAGTCCACCTCGCTTTAACAAATTTTCCTCCTGCGTACGACTTGTTTGTGGAATCAGCTGTGCAGCAACCCTGTAATCTGACTAGTGCAGTCTGGTCACTGATATGTAGGTGATTCTTGCCCCTTATGTTATGAAAAAAAAATATACTAACGTAGTAGATAATTTGGGTGTGCTTATCGAAAAAATACTTATTATGGCGAAGAATAATGGTGTTTGAGACAGATTTTGCAGAGTTATTATATTATCTACTAATATAGTAGGTTTATTGTATAATGTTTGTTATAACAACATTGTGATTGCAGCTGTGAGGACGCATAGTTTCAATTTACCCAGCCTGAACTAATTTGATATCAGCTGCCCGGAAATTGGCAAGTGGGACGTATCTCGTTTAACCCATATCCGATTATAGATATATACCTATAGACTGACATAAGAAGGTATGTAATATATATGTGTCATAATATGTATATGTGTCATAAGAAGGTATGTAATATATACTCGTAGATTTAGATTTCTTACTATATTTAATTATATATTTCCGGTAAGATGTTATACAACTTGATTATAATAATTGAGTCATACATCAGAGATATGAAGCATCTCATATCACATTACGATTGAGCTCATTGAAGTGGCAGTATGCTGGTAATCAGAAGAGCTGCCAACTGAAACGATTAAACTTTTATAAAGATTCATCACACATGTCAATTAAATTTATATAAGTTAAAGCGCTTTAAATAAAAAGCGCTGGTTTTGCATTAGTTTATTAATATTTTAAGATTTTTTTTTATTTATAAATATACAGTTGTATATTTTCTTTTTTTCTTTTTTAGGCCTATTATAATCGTAAAGTGATGGTCTTTTGAATTGCTTTGTGAGATGACTGTGATTCTCGTTGTCTGTGTTTCCATTTGGCACGAACTCGATCGAACTATTTGTCATTTTTTAAAAATGATAACATTAGGATCATGGTTCCTATGTTATTATGTTAAGCTTTTATCATGGAGAGCATGTCGCGATAATTTTATAATAAAATATAATAGAATTGAAGAAGATGAAGATGACTTTTAGGACAATTAAGTATAATGTTGTAAGAGATACATAGTTATTAATTCTTAAAGATAATTGAGCTGGCCCAATATGCTATCATGATTTATCTTCTAGGTAATATTCGTAGAATAATAATAGTATATTAGATTAATGTTATGTAAAGTATATAAAAATCCTTATAATCTTTGTTTTTTCAACTAAACGTACATACATTTTAAAAAGCCACAACATTTTCGCGTTAACCGACAACGTATCCGTACCCTAAATCATTTCAAGCATATCATTCTGTATGTTTTTCTGTTGTGGCATTGATTGATGAGCTCCTTTGTTTCGAATATCACGAAAATCGTAAGTAATGTTATGATAAATGTCATTAACCGTTTGGGAGCTCAACAGCCAAATGGAATGGATAAAAGTGGAACAGAATAATCTATATTCTATATTCAACTTTTTTTAAATTTACATATTTTTCTTTTAAGAAAACAAAGTTAATAATTTTATTTTTTTTTGTACTTTTTTATTGACTGTCTTTATGTACGTTTAAAGCGATCACATACAATTACGTATGATATTTAGGAGTCCGGGTGGCCCCTAGACCTATATCAGACTCGACACTTAGTACAGTAACGACTAAACCCCTGAGGGTGCCTTCAGCCAGGCCTGAACTCTCCTCCGTGGTAGCTGACCAGCTGCCTCTACAAAGTACCTGCTACGTTGTCGGAACCGCGCAATGGGGTCAGGTTCCCATCCAGAGCTTAGGCCCCAGTACTTCAAAGGAGCACGCCACCAATCTGTCCGTAATTGAACCCGTCAGTCGTCCACCCTGACGTCTGTTGATGCAGAGGGAGGGACTCGGGTGGAGGACTCTTCATCTGAACTATTCTTAGTCTGTTTGGCATAGCCTTGGAGATCAGAGGCACGCTCAATATTAATAATGGCAACACGTAGACAGAATTTTTAGTTTTTTTATATAAATAATTCTTGTATTAAGAACGCCTTTATCGGCTAATGCCATTAGGTACATGTAATTCATTATTCTTTTCATTTTAAGCTCTATCGCAATGACCATGTAATTAGTGCAAGAAAATTGTGGAAAATTCATCGAAATCGAAAGTAAGAGTAGCAGTGAAATTACGTGTCAATCACCATTTTGCGTGTTACGTGCATATAAAAGGGGCACCGTAAAAATTCACAGTGTACGCGTCGTTACGATCAACCTAAAACGATTTCGGTGAACAAAAATATTATCGTTAACCATGATGCACATTCCCAAAAATATTTATTCTCCTTTAACGATCTGCCCCGGTTTGTAGGCTCATGTACAATACATTAGCTAAAGATCGTATGATCAAATACATAGTTTACGATTCTACAAAGTACATACACACAAACAATTAGTTTAAAACTGATTTGTATGAAAATATTCTTTTATGTTAGCCTTAGGTACGTTTTATAACTGTATTATAAACTTCTGATAACTGAAATTTGATACATTAGTTTTGTATCTTTTATGAACATGTATGTAATATACTCGTACTTCAATATGTTTCGTTGTACTTAAAGTTCGATGTGCTGGTCTGACTCACACTTGTCCGGCTGTATTTAAATTATCTTGGAAAGTGTAATTTGGAATTTATTATTTTTGGAATCAAAACCAATGATCGTTATCACGCAAAAGATGTCACATTTCACGGAAATGGACAGAATACTGTTCGTATTGTTAACTTTTTTAGCAACTTAAATTGACAAACAAATAGCTGATAATAAACAGAAATTATTTTGATTTTATGTTTACTTTTAGTCAAATATCAAGTGTAATAAAAAGTAAACTCTAGCGTTGTATAAATAAGGTGATAAATGGCTGCTCATTTATTATGTTGTATTTTGCTGAGAAAATACCGCGTTCATTTGTCAGAATCAGATGCAGCGTTTTATGTGTGTCCACAACACTCCCGAGATTTTTTTAAAGTCAAGGTTGGCATCACGGGCTGATCAAAATTATTGTTGTGCATCTAAAAGCATACTAGGATATTTAAATGTCTTGCCCTCTTTTCGTCTTCTTTCTCCAGTAAGTCTAAACCACGACTGGGAGTTCCCTCCCGCTCACATGACATCACATTAAAATTTATGACAATGCTATCGCTGTTCTTGCAGTTTTTGAAAACTTGTGTTTCCATTGGCGACGACGTGAAGGAGCATCTACATAAACGTCGAAAATGAAAATGTTTTTATTCAAAATATAATTGTATAAATCACTTTTTGAACGTCAAAAAATATAACTACCACCCGTTCATCCTTAGACCTGTCCTGAGAAGAAGCGGCGAAACAAACTCAGCGGGCCTCATGAAGAAGTATTTATAAATATAAAAATACAAATACATTATCAAATGAAATAAGATATACAATCAATTACTCTATAAAATCAGCCTCATCAGTACTATTCACAAGGTGTGTTGTCTACCATATAATCTGCTACCTTACAATATCCCTTACCATACAAATATTCTTTAACATTTTTTTTTAATTTCCTAATTGAAAATTTTTGGACACAATCTGGGATTCTATTGATGAGCCGTGTATATTGCCCCTAAAAGAATTTCTTACTTTACAAAGTCTAAAAAGTGGTACATCTAGTTTGTGCCCGTTTCTAATAATTCTTTTATGTTCATCACATATCGTACTGAATTCATTAATATTCTTTCGTACATACAATACATTATCTAAAATGTATTGAGAATGAACAGTCAGTATACCAATTTACTTAAAAGTGATGTACGTCATGATGATAACAGGCGTTGGTACCACCAAATAGTTCCGACCTTTCGTTTATCTAGCTATTATAAGAAGGTCGTCATAAATATTATTCTGATAATTGTGAAGATATTTTTTTATTCTTTATTGTTACGAACATTATAGTGATAACTGCTGAGGTAACTGTGACAGTCAGAAAACATTCGGTATGAGAATAACGAAAGCGTGTTAAACTACTCAAAAATAGGATATATAATAGGATGGAGGATATAATATATTATGCAGAGCTAGTCGAATGAATTCTGTCGTTTCGAGCTAAAATATTGGCGCTTCAGTCACGATAAAATTATAGTGACGGTAGCGCCAATTGTTCAGATGTTCAAATATATACATACATACATACATAACCAAAGTTAAGTTAATATGAGGTAAAAAAAATCTAAAACAGTAGAAATTAAATTAAAATACTTCAGTGGTGTGTAATCCTGTTTTGTTTCAGGAAAATAACATAAATTAATTTTCTGAGGATAAAAATTCTTCATATTTTTGCTTTGTGTTTCATATTTTGGGTAGCAGGCAAAACATTTATTTTATGAAATTATATATATTTTAGGCAAGTCTGGTTATTTGAATTAAATCGGAGTTACTGTGGGTGAATCAAGACGTAGGTGAGCTCTTAGGTCGTCGTCTAAGATTTGGGGCCATCTGACACAGCACGAGTCTTCCGAACTCTATTTTATAGGGTCGTTGCAAAGGTTGCCGCTGGTACACTCGGCGAAGGAAGTTGAGTGTTTACCTCTTTTTACGGGGTCGATTGAGTTAATACTTGAATATTGTTAAAGCAGTCAAATACGAACTCCATGATTTATTTTAAAATTGTGAAGTTATTACATGTCACTCGAGATTTTCTGGCAGAAGGGATGGACGTACACGCCTTATGGATTGTCATCTTATGTCAGTTAATTTCTCCAAACATCGAAGCGAAGCAGGAACAACTAAACACAAATACTAATATATTCGCTTTACGAGTATTCATATATTCAATATTAATCACATTTATTTGATACTAGCTCACCGACATAACGACATTTGGCATTTCGAAGACCTTTTAGTTTTATTTAATGGCGTAGGCGGATAAAATATGTATAGTTGGATAATATAACAATACCTCTTTTGAAATAGTGTTATATTGTGACAATAAATACGGAGAGAAATCTAGCTACCATGCCTCAAAAGTGATGGTTGTGCTGACGCATTTCGTAGCAGTAAAGAAGGGCAACGCATTTATTTTTGCGGATGCTAAAACCAAATTACTCCGATTGCTTGTTTGTCTCACTATGAGTCTAATAGCACGAGGGCCCATGAACTGTAAGAATAATTGTGTTCAAAAAAACTAAACCTGAAATAACTGAAGGATCATAAATAACATTTTTATAAATATTTTTATCAATGGTGTTCGTATATGAAATTCGAAAGCAAGGCATTCATCAAATTTTAAGGTTATTAAAAAACGAGACAGTGTGAACAAAAACTATTTAGGAATCTACATCATTTCAAAAATTTTGTGAACTTCTCTTCGTACTTTCCATTTTCAAAATACTCCATTTACCTAAATTTTATAAACAACGCCGAGAAAGTCACAAGCAGGTATTTGCTAGAAATGCTTTTATTTTAATAGTTGTATGTGCTATAAAAGCTTTTGCCACTGTTCCAGATATCTCGCTCTTACGAATCCGTTTTATTGAAATGCTTATTTCCTTCCCCGTGAACGTGAAGGTGAAAACGTGAAATGTTTTATATCCTAAAATTCCCACTGCTTATGCCGATAGTACGAGTTTTATAGGTAACTAGATGTGTCCCGCGGTTTCACCTCCGTTTCACTTTCACGCTTTTAGGGGTTGAATTTTTAAAAATCCTTTATTAGCTTATGCCTAAGTCATAACATCTACCTGCTTGCCAAATTTCAGCTCGATCCGTCCAGTGGTTTCGGCTATGCGTTGATAGATCACTATGTCATGTCACCTTTGAGTTTTATATGTCTAAAATTAGTATTCTGATTCTCCGACAACGTTCATAACCACTTGCGAAAAACAACGAGTTTTCTTATACTAATAAAGATTAACTTAAAATCCCCTAAATCCGTAAACTTTGGTTACCCTACTCTATGAAATTGACATCAAAAAAGATTTTGTTAAAATTTAAACGTGTTTTATTGATAAATGTTACAAATTTCTAACGAATTCGTCACATTGAATACACCTCATCATTATAGCAATATGCAACAGTTTTATAACCAAAATACGAGCGAAATTTCGAACCAAAATATTTGTATAATTTATAATTATAATAAATTACAGTGAACAGGATTGATTGATGTCCCGGGATCAAACATGATATTATCATCGATTTAAAAGTACAACTGGCCGTAAGGCTTTCAAGAAAAGATTATGTACCTACCTATTAAATTAAAATTTAAGTCGAATTAAAAGATTTTCTAGAATTGTATCCTCAAATCTCAAGAGATTTAATAAATTAAAAAAGTAATGCAAGTCAAATTACAAAACTTAGGGTGCCACTTTTTTTCCCTTTGGAATAAATTATTATCGTCGTTGAAAGTTTGTTTTCGTTCATTTTATTTTTAACACTTAAATTATTGATAAATGATTGTATTATTTTTTCTATCTGAAAACTTGGCTAGTAGTTGATAGTATTGAGCCCTGTGGGCAGGGCTCAATACTTCCCCCTCCTTCCTCCGTGGCCACCGGCTAGAGTGATTACATGATACGACAAGTGATGAATAATTTGAAATTGGGCACAACATTAATTATTTCACAAAACAAAAAGACTTTATACTGGAAAATGGAATAACAAAAGTATTTTCGCTTTTTATAATCAGTGAGTATATTTAAAATTCTGGGTCACAAAAGAAAGCATTATGACACAGAGCCTCGTGTCCTTCTGTAATTAATACTGCGTTCTAGCTTGCCTTATTAAGAGAAATCCCTAGCCTTCCGTTAACAATGGCGGGACTTAATCATAGCGTCATTTGCGAACCACTTTTGCTTCCTGTCTTTAGTTATCCCCTAACGACATACTCATTAACCCTTTTGTCAAAGAGGCCCATATTTAACGCAATACTTTGGTAATTTCTAAAAGTTCGTGCTGCTTTTATTTTTATAAAAGCTTTTATTATTGGTAAGTGTTCATTATATTAAATAAGAGGAATCATTTGAAATAAATTATAATTTATTATAATTTATTATTATTAATTATTATTAGCAATTAGTATAAAGCTGCATTGCGGCTGAATTGGAAGTGTACGACCAGTGGGGCACCTCTCCCTCACATGATACCTCTGCAAAGGGACAGTTTCCGATGGAGGAAACGGGAGAAGGAACGTGACATATTATAATAACATTTATGCGAATGTATATGGGCGTCAGTAGTCATCAACTTAACAATAGCTTACATACCGCCATATATTATTAAAAAAAAACTTTGGTAGGTATTTTATATCACCACCCCTATAATAATCATCAGTGTTACGACTATTATATTATTATCTATTATTATTATTATTATCTAGACATTTGCAACGAACATCAAGACGGTGAATGTTAGCCCATTCAATACTATAAGAATCGGGTGTTATAAAGGTTATTGTTCGTTCGTTTTGATCTCTTCTCTTGGTGTAAATCGTGACCCCGTGGGAAATCCCTAGTTATCCGAAGAGTTAGTTTCGATATATTAAGCTGCCCTTTTACCAGTAACAATAAAAGTATGGAATGTGAACGTAACAAGGGCGTTTCTTAAAGGGGAAATTGAGCGAAATATTCCTTCTGAACGTACAGCGACCACATGTTTGATACGAGGCGTGGAATAAGGTAAAACTACCACACTACAATAGGCTTAGTTTCTATTAAGCTTTAACAGAAGTAAAACGTTATAAACGACCCCTATGGCTCATTTATTAAAATCCAAAAATACACGCCTGCCACAATTTAAATACTGAGCTACGCGTTTAGCTTTTCTAGATCTTTAGCTTCTAGGAATTGAATAAAAGTACAGAATATGGGTACAGATCTTAAGATTGCGACGCTCTGGCCTGTAATAGAATTAGGTTGTTTCTATAGAAATTACCTTCAATAGCGTTTAGGCCTCGACTATCTCAACACAAATAAATACAGCCTGAGTAGCGCGTAACCTAGAAGCAAGGCTTAGGTTAGTCTGGAAGTTTTATTTTATTATTTCAGTACCTAAGGCCTCACATCTTTCATAATTATCGTGCATAAAATCACATTTATTATTTTTTTACATCAAAATAATATAAAATTAGGTAGCTTTAATTTCTTGTTAAAAAAGGTATCCGGACGTGATGTTTTAGCGACCTTACCAATTGTGAACCTGCTATGAAGGGGATATTGCTTATTATTATATTCAGTATGGCGCCTTTCATTTATCTATTACAGATGTCAATATGTTGGTAGTAAAATACAACATGTAGGTAGACAATGATAAATGAAATAACACAAACACAATATATATATATGTATATATATATATATAATTGAAAATGTAATTTCGTCTTCTATGAAGCTTTTAAATTGTATGTTTTAATATTTTGGAAATGAGCCACTTTAGAATTTCTTTATTATTTTTGCAATAATAAGTTAAATGTTCATATTGACAAACGGAATTCTGCCTAACATAAAAAGGGTCCGATTTATTGCTAGTACCTAGGTACTATTGAATGTACATTAGAATATTTTTTACCTAATAACTAACATGATAGTTTTAATAAACAAAACCGCGAATACCGGCTCAATAACATCACATAAACTTTTCGATGCCACAAAATTTTTGACTACATTTTTATATTTAAATTCCCTATAAGAATTTCGTCTACAGCCTTATTTATGGATATTGCCGTAATATGTGCAGGACGTGGTTTTAATGCTGATTCATCTGGCTATATTAGCAGCTTAAAAAAAAGATTGTAAGTTGTAAAATATATAATAGTATATTAATTTAATGTATTAGTTCAATAATACAACATATTATATTCACATTTTCATATATATAGAAATACACGAACTCATACATTCAAAGTAACGTATTAGCCGGTGTAAACGTATTGTAAATGCATTTTACCTGCGTCACAAAAAAATGGTATGACAATTTAAAAATTTAAAATATTATTACAGCTTTTTTGAGCGTCTCTCGATTTGTTTAAATTGAAATTAAATGCATTAAAACTACCTCTTTGGTATTATAGTTATACTAGATGTAGTAGTAGATGTAGTGATGTAGTTCAGAATATTGTGAGTATTTTGATTTTCAATATTGTGATATTTTCTTTGCATAGAATAATAGTAGATACCTATTATAATTATTATTAAGTAATTTAAAAAGTAACGACTACGCCAGATTATGTAGTTACTCGCTAAAAAAATAAATCTTATAAAAGTATTGCAGAATGTTGTTGTAGGTAAAGCCCCTTACTATCTAGGTAAGCACTTAAGAATATTTAGGCCTAAATATAATAAAGCTTCTAAGGTATCTTCAAAGCAACCGCAAGTGAGTCAGATTTAAGGACTTACGATACTAACGATTTGTAAGTTCAAGTGTTCCATTTTACGTTAAGTATCTGTGGGTGGTTTTAACGTACCTCAGACTACAAAGGATATTATTTTTAAATATTAAGACATTTTTATAATTATTATAATTACATTGGGTTTTATTTGGTGCTTGTGCCTATTGGATGTTGTAAGTGTAAAAAATAATTGTTTTACACTAAAAAGTCACTTATCTTATTTTTTCCAAATAAAATTCCAAGGCAAACTGCACAATAGAACCTTTTGAAAAGGTAAAATTACTCCCACAAATTGACGTAATGTCGTTTTGTCAATATTAATTTTTTTTTTCGCCTTAGGGAGGCTTCTTTATTATTCGCAAATTGAAAGCCTGCCTTTTCACGCCTCGAGAATTCTTTCTTCAATTACGAAACACATTTTACCTTCAATTGTTTCCGGAGTTTTCTTTTTCTTTTCTTTCTAATTGTTTTAAATAGCTTTATAAATAAAAATTTAATTAAGATAGAGAAATATATTATGTAAGTATAATCGTATGTGAAAATGGACCTACTGCTCCTAAAACATGTGCAAACGTGCTATAACTCCTCTAGAATCTTCTTTAGAATTTATCCCCGAAAATTCCTTCTTCTACTGATAAAATTAAATGGAGCAATAAATACGACGATCAGATCAGATTAATTATTTTGCGTACGAATGAGGAGCATTTTGTGATATAATCTATCTAATCTAGGTATTAATAAAAACCGTGAACACTAAAATGTAATTGATAATTAATTTGTATTTACATAATTATTCATTACTAGTCGGAGGTTGTGGTAAAAAAAGGACTGTTCTATTTTTGTCTGTTTGTATGTATCAGTGAATTGGATTTGCCACAGTCGGAGAGGGACATGTGTATATTGAAATGTGTGTGAGTGTAAAAAATGTATAAAGAAAATTATTCATTACTTCAAAATAATCAAGAAGACGTAATTAAAACGTAAATTTTAGCTATTAAATAAAAAGGGACATGAGAGATTTTTGACTACAAGCAAAAAAAGATGAGTTGTAAGTCTAGAATCCCGGTGAGCATTGATTGTATTAATTAAATATTGTTTTAGGGCTTATTAAATGTGTATTATAATGTATGTAATAAATATACTCGGTGAGGCTTCGGTGTTTGAGAGATAAGAATAATGTAGGTCTCTTTGACGTACTGTCTCTGGAATATTACACTAGTAGATGTATAATATATTCGTGTGCATATATTATCTTAGATAAGCTATCAATAATTGGAGCCTTCTATATTATATTATAATAATATTGGTAACAAGTACTTTTATCACATGTACTGTATAAATTACCTAATATTTTGCAGAAACAAAATATTATTGTTCAAAAAATTTTGTTTTTTACAGGACCAACTTGCGAGCCAAATGATTAACACTTTCCTCAATCTCTTCACTTGTAATATTTTTAAATGTTGTACATTAGCTGCCTCAAAATTGATTTTACTACTGTCAAAGATAAGATCACGAGGAATTGTGTATGCCCAAAATTAATCAAAATCATGATAGCGTGTGGAGTTTGATAAACTGTAATAAACAATATATTATGTAACTCATTGGCTAATAATAGGTGGGTTTCTGGGATGGGCATGGGATGGCATGGGATGGATGAGTGTGGCTACGGCGTCATTGAGTTCGCTCTTATAGCATAGACTGCTTATATATAAGGCTAGTCGATCTGGATTCATCTTGCTGATAGATCAAGGGCACCTTGTTAGTAAAGCCTAAGTTTCTCGCAGTGGTTTCTAATCAGTAGTGCCACACTTCAGGTGTCGATCGCGACACCATTGGACCACAAGAAAAGAAAAGTGCTACATAATATCTCGCCGCATGTTTACTTATGATTACGAATAATGATCAATTACCTTTTTTGTCCGATTAAGTGGAGAAAACCTAATCTGTATTTATTACTAACGACAGATATTTATTTTATATTGTCGTATAACTGAACTGAAATTAGATTTTCCATCAAAGGCGGGCTTTAATGAGATAATCTATTTATAAAGTTACGTGACTCACTGCAATCAACACGAACAGTTGCTTCACAAATATTTACTCTGTATTTCTATAGAATAAGTCTATTTAAACTAATGAGCACAATACAATTTTCATAGAAGGATACTGAAATTTCAAAGTGTATCTAACAATTGTGAATTACACTCAGCCTATTTTAATTTAAAAAATTGCTGACATAGGCACAGATGGATGGACAACAAAATTGTTTTATTTTATATTTTATTTAGACGTCACTCAAAAGTGAAAAAAGAACTTATATAAGTAAGTAAGTGTTCTAATAGTGTGCGGTTGATTGACGTGAGAATTTTAGATTGAAAATATTTTTTTTTATAAAAACAAATTAAAGGGATAGACAGAATATTTTTTAAATATTATAATAAAAAAATACAAATACCTTAATTACGGCAATCCTTAAAAATATTTTGGGATGATTTTGCATGCTTTAGCCACTGCACGCACAACTCAAAATGTCGCGTAGAGACCAACTCATAGCGTGAAGTTAAATTTACAAATAGAGAAATTTTTTAAAGGTTAAAATATGTTGGGATGAGATCTATTAGAAACGATGATCATTAACACTTTCTATTGCAATTAGAAAAAATATTTCTTCGAGATTATTAATTTTAAGTCTTATATTCCAAAAAAGAAACAAATGCCTTTTTATTTTCAAAGGCAGTCTTATTTCCTAGTAATTAGTGAAAGAATATTTTTATATAAGTATTTCGTGGGTGCGTGTGTATGTCATTGAACACCTCCTAAACGACTGGACCGATTTTGACAGATTTTTTTTTGTGTTTTGAAGGGGATTTGAGAATAGTTTAGATTCATAAATCGGTCGGTCTCGGTTGTCAATTAGGTCACATTGTTACATGTTCCAATAATGACAAGACAACGACTGTCGTGCGGTTAGTTAAATATAAATATCAAGGTAGAAAATAACAGACCAATGAACAAGATGTCTAGTCTGTCAATTTGCTTGAAATTGAATTATAAAGCTGAATATAATCATTTAAAATTTCCATCGGATTTTATAAACAACGATAAATATTCCTTAATTAATTGTTGTCGTTTGCCCGCTCCAAAACATTAATAATGTCTGTCCAAGTGCGCCCTTGTTTCATAAATTGGCTGAAATTTGTAAGGACGAGAGGTTTTCTGTTTACATTTGAGTGTGTAGAGGACAAATTTTGTAATAAATAAATTACACATTTTTAAGTTCTTACATATTTTTTTTATTGTCAAAGTAAAAAAAATATCATAGGATTTTAAACCACTTAATGTAGATATCGTAATGCTCACATTACACTTATAGGTATTACAAAACCTATTTGTAAATCTTCAAGAATCTGGTCCTAGTATTTATTAATAAAGAGTAACTGAGGTCTGCACAATGCGATTTTAGGAGGGACTTTTTTGTATTTCATGTTTTATGATGTGTCTACTCAAGTTTTGAGATATTTATTTTGAGAGTTATTCGTGCTAGAACGATGTCCCGACCGTAAAAAGATTAAACCTTTCTGTCAATGCTAAGATTCTTTTTCATCACGTTAGCGATGATTTAGTTACACTAAAAGTTTTACTACGATTCGATCGGGTCTTTGAATTGATGTTGTAAATAAAATTAGAAATGTCGCTTAATAATAAGTATTGTTTTTTTTTTGTTTTGTTCAACTATCGTTTTGTGATTTATGAATCTAAATCACTATCAAATCCCCTTCAAAATACAAAAAAAAATCGTTAAAATTGACCCAGTCGCTTAGGATAAGTTCAGTGACGTGCACAAGCACAATAAATGAATAATAAATAAGATAAAATATGTAATGTAAAATTATTTTCAAGAGGACAGGATAAGTTTACTGTTAGCTTTAATACGTATTATACCAAAATACATGAGAATATACGTAATAAAGTACTTTATTTTGATATGGCGTGGGTGTAGTGCACGTCGGATGGAGCCTTCAATTACAAAAGGGAACATGAAGGCCCTTGAGGCGTTCTCCTAGACGTGTTTCATGACATACTGTTTAATGTTTGCGTTAGTTTTGGACAGTCAAAACTCTGCCAGATTTGGCTGTTCACAACTCGAACACAAGTGAAATTTGGATACTTTCCAGGAAAAAAAAATAAATAAAATAAAATAACGAATAAGGTAAAAATAATTTTTAATTATTACTTATATTAATTATAAAGTTTCAAAACCATGGGTAAGATAAAACAAACTGTACATATTTATAAAAGGTGTAGTCTTCGATACAAAATAAAATATTTATTAAGTTTCAATTTTAGTCGAAGCTATTTGGTAACTACTAGGAATCGACTTATATAGACGTCCACAAGCTTATGCTGTCGAATCTATACATATAATAAACTGTAGAAGACGTTGTTACCTGTCTGTGTCTTGTGCGGCCCTCACGCAAAAAGTACTAGACGGATTTTGGTGAAACTTTTTTTGTCATAGGTATAGATATTAGTGGTCGGTAACATTTAGACTACAATTTATCAATATATAATATAATGCTGCAGCCGGTATCTCGACTTGAAATACGCTATTGTAGGGCAAAATAACAGATTGACAATTCGGCCACATAACATTACACGTTACCATGACAACACATTTTGACAAGACACCGGCTGTCGGGTCAACTAGTAATTAATATATTATTAGTTGAGAACTACTGCACTTTTCCATGAAATAATTAAATAAATATAATTAAATAAAAATAGAATACATAAGTACCTACAGTATAGCTTATTCACGAATCACCTATGTGAACCATAGTACTAACTCTTACTGACAATTGCGAATTTTTCATTTTTATTCCCAGTTGCACCTTCACAAGTAAAATGTGATTTTTCTTTGTCAGCACGCAAAGTGCTTTACCGCTCTCAATGTAAATAAAGCAGTCCTATAGCAAATTTCTAGACTCAAATGCAGTTCTTACTTATTTTTTACATTTAAGTAGGTACTACATAAGAGTGCTTTATATGTTAAACAAGTGAAGTATACATACATGTAGTATTTAAACATGTTTTTAATCTGTATTGTGAGTTTAAAACCAAAACTACATATTAAAAATTTGATATAAGAAAAAGGTATGAGAGTAAAAATCAATCAAAAAAAATCTTCAGGATCAATCAGGAGGGCTACATACAGGGAGAGATTAACCAAGTTGATTTATTGTTGCCAGACAATAAGTGCAGCGATGTAACAATTTTTTTGTTCAAACGAACTTTCGTTCTCTATACACCCCCCCCCCCCCCCCCCCCCC
>LUGF01050211.1:269007-286883 GCA_001625245.1 Calycopis cecrops
TCCATGGAGCATCGGTTACCAACTCACCGCGAAACGCGACAGCACAACTGTTACTTTACGCCGGTATCGTAAGCGGGGGGTGACACAACCTCTTACTAATAGTGTCTGTCTCAATAATTAGTAGCAGAGATTGAAGATTTATCAATAGCCAAAATGTCAAGGAATTTTCACCTCTGTGTAACAGGTAAATCTTGTATAGATGAAAAAATATAATGCCGCTTAGCACATATACACTGCCTGTTACAAAGATTAATAAGCCATTTGTACGTACTTTTTTTGATTTATCATAAATGACCGAACACTTTGTTCGCTAGCTACAATGGCTACCTTTCATAAAATGAGATATACAAACGAAACTTGATCATAAAAAGCGAATTACAGGAAAGTAATCGCTATATCTGCCTCCCACATCTTAATTTTCCTTTACAGCCATGATAATACTTGAAATATTTTTTTTATGATTATGAGGTTATTGAAGTATTTTCCAGAAATTTAATTCATATGGTAATAACATTAAAATCCGCACAATAGGCTATTTGAGAAGATTTTGAAAATAATCTTATATTATACTTTCTCGCACAAATGACTTATATTTAATTTTGAGAAGTATTTCTTTTTAAAAACCACTTTAAAAATGTATTATTTAAATATCCTGCCAAAACACTAATTTTAGCCATGTAGCGCGCATGACACCGATGACGTAGATAGGTAGTAAACAAAAATCAAAACATTTGGATTGGTTAGCGTCGATCTTAGATTTGTAACTTAAAAACTGTGATTTACCTAAAAAAAGAACTTCAATAAAAACTGCAGATAAACTTTTGTTTGTATTTCTTAAGATACCAAACAACGTCGCAAGTGGTTAACTTTAGGCAGGTTTTTAATATCTGCTTTCTCAAATATATCATTATGAAGTGAAATATTGGTCTATTATAAATAAGCTAAAATCAATCACGGGAAATGATTCTAAAACAGATTTATTATATGTATATAAACAGATTATTACAAGAAATATCGCAAAACGACTAAGATGACTGACAATCAACAATGTTTACTATCCATTGACGTCATAAACGATTCAACTAATCCGGAACGTTTCGAGTCACGTGACAAATCTAAAAATAAAAGTATTTTATTTTTGTATTTTTTAAATAAATCAATAAATATTTTAAGGTGACGATACTACTAAATGGTTTATTAATTTATAATTTAAGAGGATGATAACAAATAATGCTTAGTTTTTCACACTGTCAAATAGCCTATTATGAAGATGTCTTGCGACAATCTCATCCTCCCAAATATATTGAAACACCCTTTTTATTCACCCTCCTCCTGCGTCAAACGCCGCGAAACGATAATTATCGTTTTATGTGCATATGGCTTTAATTTCTACTATGCTATAAAAAAAATTCAATAGCCCTTAATTATAAAAAAAAATATATCAAATATTATCATGGCTGTAATAAAAAAATACTCTACTTAAATAATAAGGTGCTGCATGAGAACGCAAGCCTTCTTTAATTGTCTCTTAAGGCTTAGAGTTAATTGCATTTGTGATGTCTAATGACACCTCCAAATATACCCCATCATAAGAAATATCTTAGACTATAATAGACCGCAGACGTGCCACAGCACGGCACATTTGATATCTAATTTTCCCTTTTTAGAATTATAATATATTATAGAACCTTTATAATATATTACAACCACACAAGCAGTTGAAGTAATAATTGGCTTTGTTGAGGCAAGATGCCAGTCAGGGGTAAATAACAAGCGAGCAAGTTGAATACCTTCCAGCACCAATTACTACGATGTCGCAACAGTCGTTGTTTGGATCAACTTTATTATCTCATATATAATATTCCATATCAAATACTTTGAACTGAATTATTAATAATCCGCCGACGTATGGAACTTTGATAATTAAAATCTTTATGACTTAAAACTTTTGCCATTCGTATAATTTTATTCAGGGTCATGAGAGTTTAGAAGTTGTATTCATAATACTCTTCTTTGTTTATCGAAATTAGAAAAATAATATGCATACTTGCAATATCCAGCTGTTTTATTTTGACGATTTATAAATACGACAGGTACAGTTGTATTGTAATATATTGTATTGTATATATATTACCATATTGAACATTACCGTTGAAATATAGTAGGCGATAACAAAAAATACTGGTCCTAAAGCTTTATAGTTTTCACGTCGTCACACATCTTTTAATTTGCTACCATACTCCAATTATGATATATCCTAATTATTACAAAATAAGGGCTATACACAATTTAGGGATGTGGTCAAAATTAAACTATACCACTGGATAACTAATAAATAAAAAAAAATCATTACAATAACCGTAGTTAAATCACATAAATTGTAAAACATTATATGTATGAATTTTAACTCAAAGAAGCTTCGCTTTCGCATAAATTTTGATCGTTAGTGCAACATAATATTTTTTTTTTCCTTTATTTCATTTTAAATATATACAAAAAAAACACTTAAAAATATATGCAACCATGCAGCTACGTAACCGTATTCACCTATAGCACACGACTGTCAATGTCAATGACCATATTATATTACCACCCCATATTTATTATTATACACCTTGTCCATGGCTGTCTGTCTCTTACAAAGGTCTTAAATCAGCCTCTGTGCCATAGAGGTAACTAGTTTCAGCACAAGTACAACTATACGAATTATAGTGTCGAAGATATGCTGTAGGAAAGACGTTAGGTTAAAAGGAAAATAACAGATTGCAAATTAATAATAATACTTGAATTATAGGATGGATGTGTATACGGACACAAAAATTCGGAGCGCACTTTCGATAACGCGAAAGCGGTGAAACAGCGAGGGCTCTGTGAACAAAAGAATTAAAATCCTTAGAAGGACAATAACCTTTTGTTCTCAGGCAGACGTTCGCTTAACGCGACTTTACTATAATAGCAAAGGCTATTGTATAGTAAGAGGTCTGTCTCGGACCGAGGTCTGAGCCAGAATGAAAAAAAAGTTACTATTTATTTATATTACTTATAACTCATATACTACAACCATAGGGCTCGGTCAATCTAATTAAAAGTTACGAATCGATGAGCCATTAACGTAAATATTAACATTTTATCAATATTTATGTAGGTAATATCGAAACTTTATTCGGAATATAAAGCCACAAAATTATGCAGCAGGATTAAGTCACATAAATTCACAGTACAGGTGGCTATGAAATGTTTGAATATGAATGCAATATATAAAAATTCCATCGCAGCTCGTAATTTTAACTACTCTGCAAATTCGATTCGTGACAGAAGTTTGAGAGGAAAAGTTTTGTATATCACTCAAGCTTACGAGGATTCCTCGGTTTATGGATAATAAAATATTAGCAAAATACTTTGTCTTCGCTGTTGTATATTTATCAGAACAGAAAAAATGTTATTACTGAAAGATTAATGATATATAATTATTAATAATAATATTTATAATAATAGAATAATGTTAATGCGCCTAAACATATTGTGTAGACCATAATATTAATGATAATTCTCTGTTTGAAGTAGTGTTACATGTCATTAGACATTACGATTGTAAAACTAGGTAGGTACTGTTCCAGTCGCGAAAGTTCGAACACTTCAAAATAGGTACTACTTGAAATATACTTTACGAAATATTTTCTTTGCCTTGCTGGACTGGTTTAAACGTATGAGATGTAGTAACATTTGTCTATAATTACTCAAGTGAAACTAGGTACAATAAAATGAATAAAAAATCTTTAATATATTCCATTTTCTATGCTTGCCTAATCTGGAAACTTTCCCGTTTTATAAGGATGCACGTTTCTTTATATGTTACAAATCACGTCATTCATTGTTCGAGACTCAATATCAAAAGCACTTTATTTTTGTCCAACACTTAGTACGCTTAGTGGAACGAAGTAACTGGTAGTCGACATGCTGCATGTAATGCGGTGGGTATATAGTTGGTGGCCCTTGCAGGGGGTGATTTTCAGAGTTTAGTTCTGAGATTAGTCATATTCATCAGATTTATAGTAGATAATAAAAAATACTGATTTAATTATTATTAAATACCAAACAAACTAAAACAGTATTTTTAATACATCGCTTTTATCTTTACCTCTTTATATTAGAAATAAAATGAAAGGAAAATTAAATCTCAAATAATGTTTTCAAAACAGGCTCGTAAATATTTTCCACTGTGTCTAATGTTTTCATGTTTATTGAATTTATTGCGGTTCTCTTAGTCTACTCAAAACACCCTTATAAAGATAGCAATTTTATAAAACTTACACATCCAAACCGTTACAGAATTATTTCTGTAACACTTATAACGTTGATGTTTTTTCCTGTTTTAAACTATTTTGACAGTTTTCTATGTATGTGTAAGATATCGTGATATAATTATGATATTATAATATGATATAATATGGAAACACAGCTTATATTTTACGTCAATCTGAACTCTATTGTCTGTAACAGTTATAAACAGATTATTACTGTTTTAATGTAGAAGCGAAATGAAAAACAGTGTTCTAATCACTTTTCACGGATACATGACTATTATTTAGTTTTATGTTATACCAACTAGTGTAATAAATAATTGTATCTTCTAATTTTGAAGTGTTATGTTTGGTTTTTAATTTTCTATCTATCTATCTTCTATATTCTCCATGAATCGTTACGTTTTAAAAATTAATGCGTTAAACAGATAAACTAAATAATTATATTATTACATAAAATAATTTGTGACACCAGAACATCAGCTGTCTGTCTGTGAGTAAGTAAGTAAAGTACGTCTCTGTACTCAGCCAAGTGCTGGAATTTGAGCTGATATAAAAAAGATGATAATTTCATAGGTTGGTTTTAAACAATACAATTTTCAATTATGGAAAGGGATAATAATTAACGTATAGCCACTGATGATGTATTTAATAATATTATAGGCATTTTTTTTTTAAGTTACAATAACACGTCAAATAGAGACATTTTTGAATAAAGCAACGAATAAAAAATCCTTACGTTATATTATTTAGGATTCTACGAGCTCTCAAATCTGTGCACTCTAATTTATCCTCAAGGAAAATAAAAAGACTGCCTTACTGATTTATCTGGGAGTACACGATTCCTTCAGCTTCAATAGTCACTGATTTCTAATTGCTATATGGCTTAGAATGAAAATATTGTATTTAATAACTATTACAATATCCTTTATTATGAAATGCAAGACCTTGTAGGTGACAAATTGCTGAACTCATTTATCTTTGTTTATTTATCTATTAACCCTCTTAATGTTTTATATTGTTTTTAACTCTAGCTTACATTAACTTCCGAACAAAACAATACGTATAATGTTTGTGAAGCCAAATAAATTAATAAGTATTGAGTTTCCGATAAAACTCCACTCTGACTGTGAATGGCAGAACATTTTGTTTTCCTTTATTTGCAAAACCACCTAATTAAATATATATTCAGGTCAAATACAAAATAAACATAAAAGTGCTAGCTTTTCTTTTATGTTACGTGTCTATTATGAATTACTTATTTAGTAATTCGTCAAATTATATAACCGTCTAAATCCAGCATTATAAGTCCCTAACAAGCTCTTATTTTGATATAAATTTAATGGCATCCCTTATCAAATTTTTAAACACATTGTTATTATCCTGGGTAGTCCGTGTCCCTTATACATAAAAAATTGAGGTAACTCTACAAATAATTTCAAAGTAAATCGTCTCTCTTGATCTTGTCAAAATATTTAGTAATTTTGTAACTTGTGTATGGAAAAATAATACAATATTTATTTTAATTAAATATTTTTGTTTACGACGACGCTACCCTCAACGACCCGCATCGTGGACGTCGGCAACAAGACCGCCCGGCTGAAGTGGGAGTGGGCTGGTCATGTGTCAAGGATGAACGCCGAGAAGTGGGCCCACATAACATCTCAGTGGGCTACGGACGGAGCGAGACGCAGAGGACGGCCGAGAAAACGTTGGCGGGACGACCTCGATGCCTTCGACAAAAGCTGGTGAGAGAAGTCAAAAGACCGGGATGGCTCGCGAACTTTGGGGGAGGCCTTTGCCCAGCAGTGGGACAACATAGGCTGAACAAAAAAAAAATTGTTTATTTATATTATAATATTAAAAGTATATTTATATACATATGAAATTATATTTTTAAATATAATAATTTTAGACCTTAAAATGACAGAATACATTTATTTACACAATTTGTGTTTGAAAAACACTTCTATAGAAACGTATTTTTCTTTTCATTTTCAACAAAGATCAAATTACTCTCATTTAAATTTGTAACAACATGGAAATTTTGAATAAGCCATTCTTAACCCATTTGCATATTCAACCAAATGATTTTAAATGCTCACATGGATCCACTTAAACTTTTTACACTCGACTCTTAACCGGATAGAACTCAACATATTAGTGACTTTTACTACATCGGGAGCATAAAATTCCTTTTTGCATTTACCTTTAATTATGTATGTCAAACACTTTTAAAAGCGGTGTACAGTCCATTATAAAGGGTTACAGATAAAGACGACTTTGGTGCATTATTATCTATAGTTTTCAACTGATTTGTCAATGTAAAGACCAATATGCAAATTGAATATTTTTTTTGGCTATGGGATTAATTATTTTCAAATGTATGACTTTTATTATGATTCATTGATTTTTATATTTATAATAAGATACATTATGGCCACAGTAATAAAATATAAGTAAGTTAGCTAAATAGGTTATTGTGGACGAATAAACGTAAAAGAAAGTAAACAAAACATGGAATCCTTATTTTTCTTTTAATGATATACATATATAGGTATAGGTATACATAGGTATAAACATAAAACACATTTTTTGTTGAACCCACTAATACAAAAAATGCTTAAGTTCGAACTATGATACTGTTTCATGCTAAGTGTTTTAAAATTATGGAATGAACTCCCTGCCGAGGTTTTCCCAGAGGGCTACAATATGGGGTTCTTCAAGAGGGGAGTCAATAGGTTTTTAAAGGGTCGGCAATGCGCACGTGATGCCTCTGGTGTTGCAAGCATCCATAGGCTACGGTAACCACGTACCATCAGGTGGGCCGTATGCTTTTTTTGCCACCATCGTGGTGTAAAAAAAAAAAAAAAACTCCCAAAAATTATATTACCCCATTGGGATATGTTTTGCGCGGGTGAAATTATAAGCGGATTTCTGTAGGCGGTGGTAGCTATGAAAATACGTGTTCGCTCCGCTACCCATGACCCCTATACTATTTAAAAAAGGTAGAATCATACTAAGTAGGTGTTTAAGCTCACAAACTTATTTACAATTAATTCTCGCACTTCCCTTTGGTGTGGAACTGTCGATCGGCGAGTCCGACCGTTTGCCTGGTTCTTTGATAATTATCTAGCTTTTTAGCCTTTTATAGAATTAATTTGCAGGTATTGAATATTTCAATAAGTTACCATTTGCAGCAATTATAGAAAGCCCTTCCCATTCAAGTGAATATGCGATGTTCAAATAAGCCGAGCAAAGAACGTATAAGTATTTTCTTTTTATGTAGGTCAGAATATCTGCAGTGTTCGTGATCACATTCTATTTCCCGACGGTAAAACTGGATTCCTAAAATGATTAAGGAAATGGAACAGTTAAATTTGACGACCGATTGGCGTAGTGGTGACATAAGCGGGCGTGTGGCGTATATTTCTCCAGACGTGGAGTCGCAAGTTCGAAACCAGCCTGCCTGATATTTTATCTGTTGTTATTTTATATATTAAAAATAAACATACTTAATATAGTATTATACTGTTGTTTAGTACTCGTAACACACGTCCTTGTGCCGCTTAATTCAAGGCTCGTGTGATTTGATCAGTCCACAGATGATTTATTTTACAATATTATGAAGAAGGCTTGTTTCGATAAAAAAAGTATAATGTGGAAAGTTTGATGAAAAATATGATAAAGGGTTAGAGAGAGGAAATTATCGATATTATTTTTGTATGTGTCTGTATTATCATAGGGATTGAGAATCTGTTTTAGTTATGAAGAGTGTTGACGGTCGTATTGTGCATTTTTTGCAGCTTATAAAATATAGCTGCATAACATCTGATTGTGTATATTATGTTTAACCTCTAATTGTCCTGGAAACATGTCGCTTGATGATCCGGGAAGGACCAGGAAACGATGCAAAGTGACTAATACCGACATAGAGACACTGGACATCTAGAAGAAAACCATATCCGGAACAAAGAGACAACGTTTTCTGGTGCGTCAAGTAACTGTCAAACCATTGTATTTGAACCACAAGAACAGCCTCGATGACGTAACAATATACGAGTTAGTTAAGGGATCATCAGGAGATAGCTTATGGGTATCAGGAGATAGCCTATACATATAGTCATTAGCATTAACTCAGCGCACGATATAAAAATACTCCAAATACTCCGTGGTCACCGTATGGCTAGACTGAAATTTGAAATTGGGTAGGTATCTTAGAATTAAGAGGACTGCTTTTTAGTATCTTTCTAGGATGACGCCACAGGCCCCGGCCTGGAGGCATGCCTCAAAGCATTCCCCAGCGAGAAAAAGTATAAAATAGAAATATATACTAATACAATCTGCTACATGTGAAAAAATAAAATATACTTAAAGTGTGATGTGCACGCTACATTAAACTTTTCAAACAAACTTAAGGTACTGCACTTCGTATTCAAAGCAGGTTCTACGGCTCCCTCGCTTGACCGGGCGAGTCGTTATTACATCGTGGTACTACAAAATTTATAAAAGAGCTTCGGAATATTTTATATCCTAAATTTATATTTCAGTGGCTCGAGTATTTGTATACCTTATTAAATGACAAAGGTTGTTGTTCTCAAACAAGATATATAGGTAGGTAGGTACGTAGGTACGTACGTACATAAATACAACCTATCGTTTTACGTATTTTGAGACCATTTAGTAAAATATGCTAATAAGTTTTATATTTATTATGTGATATTCACAGCTTGATGTTGTTTACTATTTGTATTCAAGATTAACGACATAACAAACACAATGATCAATGCCTTTATTATGGTTTTATCTTCTCAAATCCATATTAAAGAAATAATTAATATTAATTAATTAAAATTTTCGTTCGTTTTTTACGTTACACTAACAGTATACAAATATTATCTTTACATATATATTACAAATAAACGCGGCAGACCAAAAAAGAGATGTCGAGATGAACTCGACGTACTGGCATGATGAAGCTCTGAACAGAGTAAAATGGAAAAAATGGGGGAGGATTTACCCAACAAAGGGACATATAATATAGGGCTTGATATATTAATAATAATATATTTCTTGTATGCATATGGTGTATGTCACTGACCTCCTCCTAAACGACAGAACCTATTTTGACTAAATGTTTTGTGTGTGTTGAAGGGGATTTGAGAATGGTTTAGATTCACAAATCTGTCAAGCAGCTAGTATAATTATAAATTAAAGATAATAGACCTGACGTGTTTATTTTCAAACAAAATTTATAATAATAATAATATGTAGATGACTGTATGTAAGTAAAATGACTAATGATTAATTTGTTGCTTAGAAAATTATTATCATCAGTAAGGAATGGAAAAGGAATGGATGTGGTATACACGCAGTACGTTGTACTAGTCACTTTCTTGTCAGCTACGGACAGGTACGCGTTTATACCTATACTAGGTGAGCATATTTTAAATCTCATAACCTATTATAATGACGACACTTTGTAGCAAAGTATAAAAAATATTTTACTAAAATTTATTAGTGTTTACGGCATTTTCTGTAGTTAACAATCGTAGATAATAATCACAAAGATTATATATATATTAATTAAAGATAGCATTAGCTACAGATTTTCCTTCTTTGTTGTTGTCGTGTGATATGAACATTGAACCCGTCTACACAGAGCGAGCCGCCTCGGTACCTATATAGATATAGATAGATAGGCGCGCGAAGCTGCTGAGTCTGAGCCGAAGTGGCAATAGCAAGGCAATCGCTCGTAATGCCTAGATGCAATATTCTTTTTGTAAGTTTTCTTGTTATCATGTAATACATGATGATGTCTTATGAATGATTCGTGCATTGATCTATTGATATCTTAATTATTAATTGAGCGAACGCAACAAATGACTTGGGAGTTGGGATACGCGCGGCAGTCTCACGCGGCGTATATTATGTACAAATACAGTGAGGCTGCCGCGATCGTTTGGTGATAGTTTCCTCACAAGGCTGCTCCCTGGGTGTAGAAGCGCCTAATGACGTTATTCCACCTAATCGGATAATTTATCTTGTTGCTCTCACTTAGATTAAGTACCTTATTATTTAATCCAGAATCCTAAATTTCGCATCGTATACCTACATACTATTTTCGGCTTGAAATTTCATATAACCATTAATCCAGGTGCCTTCATTGAACTACGTAGATCTTATACAATTAATGATTTGAGAGTAATACTACCTACTTAATCAAAAGTTATTTTTAGGGTTCTGTAGCCAAATGGCAAAAAACGGACATTTTTTTTTACTTTGTTAGTCTAGCTCCGTTACCGTAAGGACTCGTGTTACGGGTACTAGACAACAGAAATATATTTAATAAGTTTTATAAACTTAAATAATTGTATATGTTTAAGATTTTTATTATAGAAATACATATAATACATAGATAAACATCCATGACCAAGGCGGGATTCGAACCCGCGAACCCCGGCGCAACATGCTCCGCCTGTCCGAGCCCTGCCTGGTCTTCAACTGTATGAACCTTGGATAAAAGTCGAGAAAAATACCTGTAGATGGTGTTGTTAAATCGGCATCATCAAATCACCAGTTGTGGTTTCTAGTCTCGCCCAGGTCATGGGTGTATTAATACATTAAGTATTTCTGTAATAAAATTCTTGAATATATTCCCGTTGCCTGGAACATTTAACATGGATCCTACGTAGCACAGGCAAGTCTAATGATATTATGTGATATATTCACCGATATTATTATCATTATTATGAGTTAGTGCGGTATGTTAACAATACATTTACGTCGCCTAGGACGCAAACGCTAAGCCTCTTAAATGAAACATTTCAATGAGCTAATTGGAATTTATCTCTTAGTACTATTTCACATAGAAAGATACAAATATAATAATACGGTTACAAAACATAAGTAGGTGTAAAAAAATTACTAATCAGCAAACTCAAAGAGAAAGAGCTCTTCTAAGTTTTAAGCCGGCCTTTAGGAGAAAAGGTACATTTTTTTATAAACAACCTTCATTCTTTATTAAAAAGTTATTTCTGCTAGCCTTTGCGCTTGAGCTTTCAAAAGATTTTCATTTAAAATTCTTTGTACTATTTAGCATAATGTGTAAAATAAATACAAGTTAGAATCAGACTAGCGCACCTAAAGTCCCATACTAATGAGAGGTATACGTTTTGTAAGAAACTAACTACTCATATAAGTTTGTGATGTTTTTTTCTTCAGATTCAAATTCACCAACTTGTAGGATTAGTTGTTACAGAAACAGAGATTTACGATCACAATTTAACGATCTAGATACCACGGTTCATTGGATGCAGCCTAATGACAGACAGGGAGACAGCGGAGAGTTGTATCATTTCGTATTACAGACGAGTCAGCCTGCCACGGATGGGTAAGTATCTCACGCTCACATGATAAGGCCGTAAAAGGTAAGTAATTCTGAAGTGAAAGGAGCGCAACTCCAGCGCACGTTACGCTAGTGTTTTGTTTCATTAATCTATTTATTATGTTTTTTACTGTGTGTTTGTTTTTCAGTAGAGTAACTTAGTTTCGTTGTCAATAGAGACTTGCCTATACGACGATAAATTTGTAGTATATCAAAATTATTCAAGCAAAATTATGCTAATATTAATAAATGAATGAATAAGCTACGGACAAAAACTAGTTGAAAATAAAATGAAAATGAGTACCTATATTGTGTTCTTTTTTCCATATTTTCATATAAAGTGAAAACGAGAAATGAGGTACAATTCTGTAAATACTTATTTACCATAAGTAAATCGCTTTCGTCCCGGACAAGAATATTGTCAGACACATTTTGAGGTAATATTTCACCTGTTCACCTCCATCATAAATTGTATATCTGATATTTTGTGAGTTTGTTCTTGTATCAAAATAATTTCACTTCGATAAAGGTTTACAGTTCTATTTACGGTAATATATTATTTATTGAACTTTTATAAGATCTGTACTTCAAAACGAAGAAACGGATCCCTTATAGGATCGTGGTTTTGTCCATCTGTCTGTAGTCGGAATGTTCATCTGAACGTCTGTCAAGAACTTTTCCTCAGGAACGCGTGAAAGGATCAATTTGAAATTTATGTCAAATTCTAGAAACTATATTTCTAATAAAGAATTCCTTACAAATAAAGAAAATTTATATCGAATAAGACATAAATCCTGAAAGAAATCATGTGTTAAGTTAGTAAGTTAGGTACTTAGTTTTAATTAATATTATGTAACATTTTAATGAAACGTTATCGTTTCCTAAAATTTACCAAAAACCTATAAAATACATCCTTCAGCTAGAATCATGAAATTTAGCAAAAATTCAGAACTTATAGCGCAAATTAAGAGCTCGTCAGTGTGATGTCCTTCGATAAGACATTTTAAATTATGACGGTACATATAAAAAAATTCAGTGCTGTGGTCGCTGATCGACGGCTGATATTTCTATAATGACATGCCGAGGCCGCCCACGGGCAGTTAGATTTTAAGTCTTAATAAGTTGGTCAAATATCATTAGATAATTATAAAATTTTGTATTATGTTTGCTTTGACTATTATTGATTGGTAACCAAAACGGCCTGCCGTTCTCTTACAGTTAGAGAAAACCCGATGTTGAACGTCTATGTCGAGGCCGCCCTTGGTCGGCCTCGACATATACTCGGTTTCACGGGCAGTCTCGTGGGTTCACACAGACCGTCTACGACAGTCTCGGGCAGTGAAGCAGTAAATTAAATTGTATTTTTATAACGCATATTATATTATTTTAATGGGCCTAATATTTTTTTTTGTATACAATATAGGTACTTTTATTATAATAAAAATTATCTATGTTCTTAAAATTTTGCCAACTAGCCTATTATAGCTTGTTGGCAAAAATTTTTTTTTTATTTGTAGGCGCACACCGTGCGGCTAGTAACTATTATGCGTAACCCAAAGAAGTTTTTAGTAAGAGGTAGTGCCACACTGTATGCATGCAGCCGAATTAGGCCAACATGACCAGGGGGTACCTCCCACTACCTCCTACATGCGCCACCGGCAACTTACACACCGCACGAAACGCGGCACACAAGCTAAAGCTGCCCACTTAACGCCGGTGTCGTGTAAGCGAGAGGCACCTCCTTGGACGTGTCAGTCCTATTCGGCTGCATGCATGTATCGCTTGTAGTAAACGCAACAGCTAAACAGTATTGGACACGATTCGCACTAATTACTTCTCCTATTCACTTGCTGACTATACCAAAAATCATCAATGTATGTCGGCATGGGAGTAACGTTGGAAATTTTAAGGTGGCAATGAATGGGTTAGGAATATATCTTAAGATTGGTAAATGACAATTGTGTTGCCGAAAAAAGTCATTTGAAGGCCATTTGCCTTTTATCTCTTGTCGTTTGACATGAGACGAATTTTGTGGAAACAGAACTGACAAGATCGATGATCGTCCTTCAAAGTTAACACAGGGTTTAAAGGGTTTAAAGGGGATTCACGAATGACACGATATTTATCAGTTGGGAAATACATAGGTGCGGCATTCCATTTCTGGAACCCTTAGTATGTATCTATATTATATCTTAAGGCGAAATGGGCTCCAAATTTATCAATCCGTGCTCACGTATATTCAAAATGTAACCTTTGAAAACTATTGATTATACTATATATTTTTTTAATAATAATATAGGACTACATATTTTTTTTAGCTGTGGCTAATGTAAACAAAATACGGCATCGTGCTTTCGTCGTCGAAACACGATTAAGTTTGCCACGATAGAAAAAAATCGTAAGGTTTAATGAAAAAAACACTATTTCTGGCGTTTCCAATTTATTGAGCGTTAAATCAATAACTATCAAAGTTATTTCCACAACTAAAATATGCATCTATTCCCAATTAATCGAAGAAATTTATGGAGTCACTTTTTTATATAAGCGTATGGTTATTTTTATAAAATAATATTAATCTAAATATTGTCTCTATTTTCGAGCACCGTCCACGCAAAATTAACTAGGCGGATTGCAATCGGGACCCATAGCGCCTTAAGTATTTTATATTTGAATTTCTTATAGGCGTACAAAACAACGTTACCGATTTTTGTGTAATTTTCTGTTTATATTTTGTTGGTAAGAGAATAGTTTGTAAATAAATTTTATCTCGATATTCACATGTGATCCAAACTTATATGGACTACCCAAAATGTACCACTAATCTACCATACAAAATCTAATCGACAAATGTCATGAGTAGCTCAACGAAAGGCTGATCTACACATTATTTTCCGTGTATACGCGACCGTTTATTGCAGCATTGTGTAGAGATCAATCATTACGTTGTACGATTACCGGCCATGGCAACATTTAAAGAATACTTTTTAGTTCTACATTAGTACCTTCACCCCATTATGACTGCTCACCGACATTAACAAATACGAACAAACGGCACATCACATTATTTGGGTGTGTAGCCAGAGTGAACGAATCATAACGTCGACATGTATTTATAGGGCTAACGTGGTGCTATAATACGATGATCTGGTGGATAGTCTAGGGAACTTCCACAACTTCAAAAGATATTGTCATATCTATTACTGAAAAAATATAACTTGAAATCTGTCGTAACATCTTAAATGGCAACAAATTAAATGCTAATTAATCAGTCATTTATTTATTATTTTAAATTAAAATTAAATATCTTTGTGGTGAAGCTGGACTTTATCTGGCTGCCCCTCTCTTTCCTTGACTCGCTTAATGCGCAAGTCATTGCAATCTTGTCCTATCTCCCGCTTTGACTGGAAAGGGGAATTGGAATTTCTTCCCTTCAGTTCAATACCATGTATATCTATACATATAATAAAACAGTAAAATCCGTATGTCTGTAGGTATATTGAATATATTTACGAAAAAGTAATTGGGGGCGATGTTAAAATAGTATTAGAACACTTTTCAATATTTTTTATTTTTTTTGTCTGTCTATTTGTCTGTTTACTCAGGCCAATCTCCGAAAATTCTGGATGGATTCGAATAAAACTTTTTGTGGTGTATAGATACTGAGCCTGGTCGTCAACAACAAACAAAACACTTTTTACCTCGAAAAAATCGCTCAGTCCTACGGGAAATCGGAATTTGCACACTGCAAACAAACAATAACGAATAACTTTGATTATAGTATTACTACGCTACGCGAACGAAGACGCAGGCACCGCTAGTGACTGAAACTGTTAGATTAGTATAATTTGGTGTCATGTCAGAGTACAACACCATAATCAGATTTTTAATACGTATGAGGGCAAAAGAACATTTAGAAGAGAGCCTTACAATAGCTATCAATGTACAAAAAGAGCCGCATAGATCTGCATTATGTGAACGAGAGGCGTGGTTTCAGCCCCGAACTTTCTCTTTGTTTATGAATGCATATTTGTTGCCACTGCACTGTAGGTATTGTCACTGATACAATATATAAAAAACGTATCTTTGCGGGACATATACCGGTTAATCATGAGGACAGCCCAATCACGTCTAAATATAAATATTAAATATTACATTTTTTTACACAACAACATTATTAAAAAATCTACAACAATATTTGCTCTGCGAGCCGTTTCCATCGGAGTGCCATCTTTCATAATACCCACAAATAATTTAAATCGACAAACCCAACTCTCAACAGCTTAAAATGTATATCAACTAAAAATTTTATTAAAAATGTATCACTCATATAACCAAGACGAATCTAAAGATAAATCCATACGTTAAAATCAGTTAAACTATATAATCCATCGCAGATAGCCTACAAATCTACATATTGAAATACATAGATAGTAAATATACACATACACTCAAAATACTTATATAACTTCATCTACACTGCCCTCCATCCTAAATACATAACGAACCATATATAACACGTAAACTATTAATATGTATTCCCATCGCGTTTGAATCAACATAACGGTATCCAATGAAACAAATATTATCATTTATCTGTACAAAAATGTAATGAAATTCGGATCAAATAGCATATATTTTTGACATAATGTGTGGTTTTAATTTTAATCCAAATCAAATATCCGTGTCATTAAATAATATACTCATTAAATCTTTCGGATCATCTGGAAATGAGTAATGACGATAATTATAGAAATCTGCACAATTAGCAATGAAATTATTTTTCGGTTTGCAATTGGCAAAACATGACGTAACTTAAAAAAAACCTTCTATTTAAATTGACAACCTCCTCCTTTTGAAAAATGGTTAAAAATAAAAATAAGTAGATGTGATTACGTATTAAATTCCAGATTCCTAATGAGAATTTAGTTGAAAACACAAATGGCCAATGCAATACGTATTCTAACGAGAGTAATTAGGACAACCATTTATCATTTGCTGTTCCCTGAATAAGCGTGCTCCGTCATTTACCATAGCATATTTTGTCAATATTATTTGCAACTTGAAAATGGGATACGCCAACTGAATATCTTCTTCTGATAATGACTTACGCGAAAAGACAGCTTCGCTGTTGCATTTCAAATGAATGAATGAACGAAATATTATTTATGCATAAAACAAAAATATCTTAACAATACAGTTACAATGAAATCATAAATGTCTACAAAGGTGGCCTTGTTATTGTGCAGTAATTTTACACCTTAGGAAACAAACTTAGTCTAAATATGAGGCAATGCACTATGCATTACTGCATTACCAGTAGGTCGCGGAGTAGAAGGAATTTCGTACTTTGACCTATTATTACTGTCCCTCTCATTTCCGTCTCACTCCCAAAGATTGTCTCTTGATACGTGGAAAAGAAATGGACAGTAATAATAAATAGGTTAACATACGCAATTCTTTCTACTCCGCAACCGGACCCTAGTTATTGTCTTTTATTTAATATAAATCATGGGTATATAGTCAATAAACGGGCAATTTAGTAATTACCAATACGTCTCTCTATAATGTATTTCTATAATTACAGCAAAACTATCACATTCCATAACATGTATAAAGCTGCTTTCTCAAACTTTTTAATAATTTCAATTATATTTTCAGCCTGGTATGTCCCACAGCTGAGCAAAGACCTCGCTACTCTCATTTCACTTCCCTCTGTGAAATGCCAAACAGACATTTTTTGGTAAATAAATATTTTTTATGATATTAAACACAAATTTTACAAAAAAAATTATCAATCATAAATTATCAGATTAAAGATATTAAAAAGATACGACCTAAGTATATTCTTATCTATACATAAAATGTTTCATAATATTAATAGGTCTTCTCGTTTAAGAGGAGTATTAATATAAACACAGTGAGATTTTTTTTTTTTTTTTTAGAATTTAGAACTATTTTTATTGTACGCTTTGTCGTTTGATGTATATAAAAAAATTAAGTAAGTATGTAATTTTTTGTGCTAAAGTATTTGAATACTTTTTGAGGTCAAATAATAGATTCCAAGCTAAAACTCAATAAGTATAGGGATACTAGTAATATACACAAATGTAATTTGCTAGTTAACGTACGTTCAGATATAAAGCTAGAACAAAAAGAATATGAGATGTAGGTAATCAATTATTATAAGC
>LUGF01050211.1:299137-310348 GCA_001625245.1 Calycopis cecrops
TCGAGACGCGACCGATATAGCAACAAAAAATAATCGAAAAACCATATAGGCGTAATTCAAAGGCGAGAGCGTAATGGCGTCTTTTCTCAAACTTACGCGTCCGCGAAGCAAATGGAATATTCCACCGATCGCAAGCGCATCATGGGGCCCGAGCGGCCACTCGGCACACAACGGAATTACAATATTGATTACATTAATTGATACTAGATGGCAGCCATATGGTTCAGAACATCACTTGTTCTCCGTTCAATACACGTTTTAACCTATTGTTTTTAAATTTTTCAATGTACATATCTCTATCACTTTTTAATTTATCAAATCACGATTCTCAAACCACAACAAAAACTCGAGGGTATTATGTCCGGGTTGAGTATTCATAATGACGACTCATTTTCACGAAATAAACACAAAGTATGTACAATCACATCACAAAAGCTGACGCGTCAGTCGTCACTGGCGAGGCCCGCGAGACTGACTGACGCCGCGCCGGCGCGGGCGCGGGGGGGTGAGTATATGAGAGTGAGAGGTATGAGTCTATAGTAAAAAATATAGCACTTTCTGTCTCACTCCGATTTATTGCCCTTATTATGAGTTCTCACGTTTTCAAATTCTAGCGATATAACTATCGACTTTAATAAAAAATAATAGTTATTTTAATAAATTAATATTATACATAGGTTCTGTTATTGATATAGAACTCAAAATTTTCTTTTCGATGACGACTAAAATTTCAAGCTGTATAATGATTGCCAGAATGTTAAAGTAGTATTTTTCTTGATTGTCTATATTGTGTGTCAATATGTATAAATTTTAGTAAAACGAGCCTTCGAAGATCCATCGTAACGTTCATCAATATTCATGTATCATTCCACAAATATTACCACTCATACTGATGAGTGGATAAACACAAACTGCGAATTGCGTATTTGGTACTGAAAATACTTACCAGCAGCTAAATTATTAACAGCAAAATAACTAATAATTATTTTAATATACATGAACTTATCACATATCAGACAACTGAAAGACATAACAAGTCTCAACCTACTTAAAAGTAAATTAAAAAAATACTAGTCCATAAATGTTAGTTTTTTAAAGATTTTTTTGAGGACAGTACTAAAATAAGACATCACTTATAATATAAATGCTCGACTTGAATAAAAATATTGAAATTTTAATTTTAAGTTGTTACGCCTTAACAGGGTTATCATGTATGGACACAAAAAATGTAACACCTTTGTACTCGTGATTGCAATAAGAATTGAATTTTTAAAATCTAATGATTAGGCTTGCCCTGTCCTATGTACCTACCAAGGATCTATGTTTAGAAACTTATAACAGAAATACACCCATGAAGTGGGAAAGATTTAAACTCATGATAAAGGGCGTAATTAGCCGCTCGATTTGTCAATACTATCTACAGGTAACTTCTAGATTTTAATCCAAGCTTGATGCCGATTTAAATAAAGAATATATTATTTTAACGCCTTAAGCCTTAAGATATCTGGTAACCTAATGAGTTTATTTTTTCGAAGCCAATAAGTATATTATATCGCAGCAAAAGAAATGTAATTGAAAGAAATATAATACTTGACGACCAGACTGGCGCAGTGGTACAGGACTCGGATAAGTGGAACTTGTTGTGCGAGGGGTCGAGGGTTCGAATCCTGCCTTGGTCATGGATATTTATTTATGTATTGTATGTATTTCTATAATAAAAATCTTAAATATATAAAATTTCTTAAATTTGTAAAACATTAAATATTATATTCCGTTGTCTAGTACCAGTAACCCAAGTCCTTACGGTACCTACTTAGCACGGTGCTAGGCTAACGTGGTGTGTAAAAAAAAATAATTTTATGTTTTGTATCAACCATATTTAAGAAAATCACAATTTATAATGTTTGCTAGTTGATAATATCGAAAACCGTGATTGTGATAAAGTAGTATCACTCTCAAAGTATTAATTATATTGCAATTCATGACATAATTCAATTAAAAACTGATTTAATAATCATTAGAAAATTCAAACCGAAAAAAGTAGGCATACGATGCGAGATATAGGATTCTGGATTGTATAATAAATACTTAATAATTATTTAATCTAACTTAGAGCAACAAATTAAATAACCTTATAAATGTAATCGAAATTAGATGTAATTTAATTAAAATCTCACCAGACTTTGTATACAAATTGACAATGTATTTAAATAATCAATAGTAAATAAACACTCAATGTTACCCGTCATAAATATACCATAATACAATTTATCAGTTCTAAAAATATTTTTACCTCAGCGTCAGTGTAAAAAGTTTTTAATCGATACTACGTTTGAGGAATAATTAATCTTCTTACTCAGCTTCGTAACTTTCTAGATCAGTTTGTTAACTTCGTGATTTACTATCGTATAAAACTAGTGGAATACAAAATTGTATTATTTTATTTCTACTTAAACCTTTGTAATTATAGTGTACTAGCTTCCGCCCGCAGCGTCGCCCGCGTAGATTTCGGAATTCAAAACTGGAGTTATTGTACTTATAAACCTTCCTCTATCTATTAAAAAATCTCCATCAAAATCGGTTGCGTAATTTTAAAGATCTAAGCATACAGACGCACAGACAGCGGGAAGCGACTTTATTTTATACTTTGTATATGAAGAGGTATTGTCAAGCTGTATTGCTGCATACCCGGGGACGTACATCTCACACGATATCGATATTAAGTAATAGCTGTCGCGTTTCGTGAGGTATGTTAATATCCAGTCACTAGTGACCCTTGGAGGAGGGAAAAGGAGCTACGTATGTGTATAACGTCTATGCGAATGTCTACAGGTGTCGGTAGTAATGTAAATGGTTCTGACTGTTCAATAGCAAATGATATAAAAAAGTCATTCTGTAAAAGGCCATTCTGTAACTCCCCAGCCATACTGGCTCAATTACACTTCCATTCAGAATTGCAACTGCCAACTAACTAAATATTAAAACAGGACAATTCCGAGTCGGATGCAAAAAGGATTGTGTACCATCATTCCATCATTACCATCATTAGGTAAAAAATTGCTTAAAATCACATTTATTGTACGGAGACCCTTAACATTTTTATTTCTTTTATTTATAGTATTTGTTTGTATAACGACAACGACAATACTTAATTTGTGACAATTTCAGCTTTGTAGCTATCAATCACGGTTTATGAGATACGGTCTGGTGACAGACAGACAGGCAGACATACAGACGGACAGCGAAGTCATAATAGTAATAAAGTTCCATTTTTACCTTTTGATACGAAATCCTAATAAAAATTGTGTTCTTTTCACGTTATCGCAGCGAACAAAATATATTTATGATAAAATAATGGGCAGTAAAACAATTTTAAAATTGCAAATATAACTCTCTTTAAGCGGGTAACTAAAACTTGTACCTTCATGGTAACGGTAATGCGCGTACAAATTGCGCTTTGAAACTATGGATGCTTTGTTAACTACCTTCATTAAGTAATTCTGAAATGCTAGAGGTGAATAGTGACGATTTGCTTCTAATCTGAGGTATTGAGAACAATTGTGACAATTATCCAAAATTTTGATAAATGTGTCTCGTATGATGCCTAAAATATCATCATTTACAAGATTGATTTGATTCTAACTAGTTTAAGTTCTTGTTCAAAATTCTTGAAAATTTATATATT
This sequence comes from Calycopis cecrops, assembly GCA_001625245.1. Lineage (NCBI taxonomy): Eukaryota > Metazoa > Arthropoda > Insecta > Lepidoptera > Lycaenidae > Calycopis > Calycopis cecrops. The sequence goes on from LUGF01050211.1 coordinate 302,823, forward strand.
ATTTTTTTTAAATCTTCACTTTGTAGTTTAAAAATTGGTGTTCATAATACTTTATGTTGGAAATATCTCAAAACTAGTGACAGCAACAAAATTATTGTTTTTAAAAATATGACCATAGTCTTATATGATAATGTTAAAATAAACAGTTCACGTGTTAATTGAACGCATCGCCCGCTGGAGTGGAATAGAGATAGATCCATCACAAGCTAAATGCTTGGGCCAGTTATATCGGCTAGGGCTATAGGGCTCAATTGTTTGTGCTACGATCGCGCTTGCACGTGGAACGTGACTATTTTTCGTTCGTCCAGCCGATGTTCAACCGTGTATATGACATTGTCACCTCAATCAATTTCCTAACAAATTCCATGTCCTTCCCAACCACAATCCTAAAAGTGTTTTCTCTTAGTCGTTTTGATTTTTAAAGTATTTCGTTTATATTTTTGTACAATTATCGATGTTACAAATTCAACTATATCAGTCAGTCACCGTATCATACAGTAAAATGATTGTAACATACGAACGGACGGACAGGCGGATGGATAAACCGCCATGACGATTACAAAACTGCTATAACGTTTACTATATTTTGATAACGGAATTCTAAAAAGAGATCTATCTCTTTTGTTTCTTGTCCCGTAAAGTCCTTAATTATGTCAAAGTCGAGACTCTATTGCAAAATTAACATACAAATTGAGTATAGTTTTCAAAGCGACTGTTCTGTTCATAAAAAACGCTGAGCCTCATCTTTAAAAGATGGCTTGCAGGAAAGCATTATCAGGTGATCAGGGTCACACAAATATGGCACTTTCCTAAGTTATTTACTAATTACATTCATCTTGAACCACTTGCTAACAATTTAACAGGTAAGCTAATGACAACAGTAATGCATTTTCTTTCTTGATTTCTTGATACTCTGCAACCAACCTTGCCTTATAATTTTTTTGTAGGTATCTCATCTTTTTTCCAGTAAATGCTTAAGGGCGCTATCGGTAAAAAGTGCCGAAATTGAGTTTTTTTAAGGCAAATTACTCGTAAAAGGAAATAATCGATTGAAGATCAACTTTGGTTCCGCATAGCACAAATATTTTTTATTGACTTCAACAATAAAAATATTTGTGAGCTTATAAAGACTTACATGGCGTAATTCAATAGTAACTTTGACATTTAATTAAATAAAATCTAACATAATAGGTAATGTTTTTTTTTTGGTGATTTTATTAATCGAATATCGTGTTAATAAATGAGTAAATTTCTGAAGTTGTTCCACATTTATTATCATGAGAAAAATGTTTTATTTTGGCAAAATTTAAGTTACAAAAATATTTTTTTTGCCGAGTTTAATGAAATCAATTTACTTTTCAATTTATAGAAAACCTATAGCAGTATATTTCCTAATAGTAGGTATTTTTTCGGTATCCACAATCCACTGCTTATATTCGTAATTTCATTTCGAAAATCAGTCTTTTCGAAAACATGAGTTCTTCGTAGATAATAATAATTTTCAATTTATAAACTTTACAGATCCTATAAAAATATTTGTGCTATGCGGAACCAAAGTTGATCTTCAATCGATTATTTCCATTTACGAGTAATTTGCCTTCAAAATACTCAATTTCGGCACTTTTTACCGATAGCACCCTTAATGAAAGCAAGACAATTAAATATCGTTAAAGTTTTATAAAATGAAAGTTTGTTTGTTTGTCTTCTTCGTTACTCAAAAAATTTTAACTAAGTATATTACAATCCATGGCTTACAGAATCATTTGGCATTAGGTATATTATTTGACCTTGATTAAATTTGTTTTATGGGGGAAGATCAGGGAGGTGGCTCTCGCTTACACGAAACCTGCGTGAAGTGAAAGCTGTGTTATCGTTTTTCGAGCGGTGTGTAAGTAGCCGGTGGCCAATGGTAGGAGGAGGAGGAAGGAGGGCATCGCATCTGTATAACTTCTATGCAGATGTCTACGTTCGTCGGTAGTCATGACAATGGCTCCGATTGCTAGTTTGCTATAAAAATTAATATGTACCTAATAAACAATAAAAAGTAAATGAGGTTTTTTATTAGTTATTTTCGTTAGTAATAGAAATAGTCTCTTTAATCAAAAACTCATAACTAAGTATGAAATTAAATTATAGAAAAGAGAATAACTTCTTAATTACAGTCAGAACACAAATAAACTTGTCTATGGGTGGCTTTTATATAATATACTTTTCGAATAGCATTTAAGAGAAATAAAGTCTTTTACAAGCAGTTTCACCTAAAGAATTCTTAATCAACATTCCTCGTTCGCAGGTCATCTAAGCCACTTTATTGTAGAATTCTTCAAAGTCAAAGTCTTTAGAATTTAATGACTCTACAAAAATATAAACGTAATATTTTTGTAGTCATTCAATTCTAGCTAAACGTAAAATGATAGCTTCGGTTTTTGACCACAACAAGACAAGTGCGATCTAAATGGATATTATAAAGTTTATATTGTTTTAATATGTTTTATGTTATAAACATAAATTACAGGGTTCGCCACTATAATTTGGCATGTATTTATTACACTTATTTTCTTGGAGTCGACAACAAAGCTTTATCATTATATTGAACTTGACTCTTGCTTAACATTATTAGTAGAACATAGCTTTTTACACAAAAATGATTAATAGGTACTTATTCACAAAAAAATACCTATTTGTTTTTTTTATACTACTGTATTTTCAGTTTGATATACTTTAATATTTGATAATACAAATTAACTGTATCCTTTGATTCAGAAGAAGCTCCATAATTTATCAAACAAATTATGCTACCTCGATACTCTTCTTCAAAACTGTAGGAATCCCCGTTTAGATAGTGTATACATGAAAATTTTCTCAGTTGCCATGTTGCATTCTAAAATATAGCCTCACACAACCTCTTTGGTTTGATGTAAATACATACATAGGTATACATATTATTATTATTATTATATAAATAGGTCAATGGAAGAATAGATTATTTAATAGAAAAGAAACTTTCTACAAGTTGGCTGAGGAAAAATTTTGTGTAATCTGTTCTGTGTGGCACCAACTACTAATTAAATTTTACGATCCATACGCAATATAAATATAATCATTAAAGACGATTACGTAGCAATGTGCCTATCAAACATGGAATTCTCAAGAAAAATATAGTTTTACTTAATCTTTGAGCCGTGTTGATACTAGATCCGGTATCAATTAAGATTATTGAGTCTTTTGACCAATCTACTGATTGGAAAATTATTGAACCTACACACACTCAACACGAGTACCATTCATTATCCATTGTAAGGGTGTCTTCTCTTTTAATTCTGGGTGTAAGAGTAAATCAAAATACTACACCTCTCTTGATGTTGTGAAGGAACGTAGAGGGTAAACCTATTTCTATCTTTAAAGTTAATTTAAATTTATCAAACTACTTAAAATGTCTCCATTTGTTATTTAACAAGTCTCATTCGGTAATAGTTGGTGGGTTAAAAAGTTCCAAGTACCCGAGTTTCATACCACTGAAATTAGTTACCGAGAAGGTAGTACTTTGCCAGCGCTGCTGCGGAGTAAGAATTATAGTGACTGCTGTCGGGAGAAATGAAAGATTCTTGATATGTATTATATTCGTAAGCATTAACAGAGTTGTAATTGGATGTGAGAGCGTATAAGAAGTTTCTTTGCTTGTTTATAAATTTCTGTACAAATAGTTAGGTAATGGTGCCGAGTGTATAATGAAATATTGTTCGACTATTACGAGTATAAATCAATAAATGATTAGTTTAATGACATTGTGTTGGCACAGTACACATTGACACTACCTTCTCGATAATCCAGAAAAAAGAGATTTAATATTACTACAATAAGCGTTTACAATATGATGTCGAATTCACTGATCTTTGATTAAATTAGCTTATTAATAAGTTTGGGCTAATTTACATAAAATGTTCACTTGAGTTTTACGCAGACCCTGTGGAAATCAGCCCAATGAGATACATAACTGGTATGATATAAATATTTTGGTAGCTATTGAGATCGATTCTTGTTATCACTGTTGCATATTCATATCCTATAATAGTATCAAAGTTGACAGATGAAGCCTATCTTACAAACGACATTGTCTACGGAGCCAGGTGACCTCAATGATACAATAGCAGGCGTCATGATCCATCCATGTTCGTTCTGTGATATTATCCCTCTGCTGTGTCCGTCCGTCTGTCACCGTCCTGTGAATGTGGAGAGCCTAACCAAACTCTAGTCCATATGTGAACGACTGTCCGCTCCGTTGTTTTCAAGGGGGTTTGTCCGAACTTCATCGGTTCACACCAGCAGCTGAGAAATGGTTGCGAAGTTTAGATGTAATGATATAGGATCCTATGCAGAGCCTTACGATATGATGATGATCCCTCTGCTTTCTATGGCTAAGCATAAACAAGAGTATAACAGTCACTTTTTTTTCATAGCATAGGAGGCAAACGAGCAGTTAGGTCACCTGATGTAAAGTGAACACCAACGCCCACAGACATCCGTAACACCAGAGGTCTAACAGATGCGTTGTCGACCTTTGAGGAAAGAATAAGCTCTTTTCTTGAAGATCCCAAGGTCGTGTCGGTCCGAAAATACCGGGGGGGGACTTCGGGGGATCTAGGTGGTGACGGTGGAATTTGAAATTTCGGCGCGAAGTCCTATAATGGAATTCAGTTCATAGCCCCTTTTTTATAGTAAAAGGGGACGAACGAGCAGTCGGAGCCATTTTCATTACTACTGACGCATATAGACACCCGCATAGAGGCTATACAAATACGTTGCCCTCCTTCCTCCTATTCCTTCCTCCATGGGCCACAGGCTACTTACACTCCGCTCGAAGCACAACAGTTCAGCTGGCGTAAATTTATTACGCCGGTTTCGTGTAAGCGAGAGGTACCTACCCGGTCGTGCCGGCTTAATTCAGCTGTATGATGCATGCAGGGTGGCACTACATCTTACTGCTCTTGAAGAGCTTCTCTGATTTATGTTTACCAATTTATTACTATTTTATGCTCAGTAAAGTTTTTAGTATGTGTTTTTTTATCGGTATAAACCCACTTTTCAGGTCCTTTTATACCTTCACTCTCACTAAAAAAATCAATATGTGTTATGACGCTCTTTTGTTATGGCATCTTTGTTATCAACGAGTGCCGTGTGTTGGTTCTCATTGTTGTCCTAAAATCTTTTGAACCGTACACGTCGCTCTTTTATCAAGATAACCAAGCCCTTGCTTGCTTTAATATTTTATTACACGATTGCGTTAGGAGGGTAATGATAATGGAGCGTTTGAATGTTTGTAGACTTCTAAGTTATCTGCTTCAGCCTAAATGGCTTGTGAGGATTCTCTTGATGGCTCAACTGAATCTGGCTTCCATGTTATTCGTTTTTAGGATTCAGTACCCAAAAGTTAAAAACGGAACCATATTACTTTGAAAAATAATCTAATCTGGTACATACGTAACTTGATATTGTTTCTTTTTTAGGGTTCCGTAGTCAAATGGCATAAAACATAACCCTTATAGATTCGTCATGTCTGTCTATCCAACCGTCGTTTTTTGTAAACTATTGAACCATCGTAGTTGAAACTTTGTTGGTTGTTGTATTCTGTGAACTGCTACTCGAATTTTGAATAAAAATAAATAAATTAAAAAATAAAGGATCCTCCATACCTACATAGAACTGAATTTTTTATTTTTATTCGATCTATATGTGAAGAGTGTCTACAATTAGGTCTTCAAAAATGACATTTAGGTTACATTTTTCGTCAAAATCAATTGTTTGAAAGATAGACGCCTCTAAAATGAAAAAATCAGTGTCCCCCCCTTCTTATTTTTAAAATAAGAGAGTGAGAAATCTAAAAAATATATATGCTGTAGATCTCAATAGAAACTTACAACTAAAATTGGTTTGAACGAGATATCATTATTAGGTTTAGAGAAATATTACATTTTCAAAAACGCTAATACAATTTTGTCGTTCATACAAATGCTATGAAAAACCTAGTTATTTTATTTTCAGGTAAAAATGTAGCATTGACACCAATACCTTTCGTGAGTTCGGAACCCTTTAGTGTGCGAGTCGGACTCACAGTTGGCCGGTTTTTTTACTTTGAATGTATTTTGATTTAATATGATTTTGATATTTAAAAAATGAATGATGATTACTAGTATAAGTAAAGATTGCAGGTATATACAGGTATGATTATACCTGTATATACCTGTAATCTTTACGCATTCGGTGTAACGTAGTCATTTATTCAGGTCCCTATTTGTCTTATTCGCTACATGCGCTAAGACCGAGAAAACAAGATGACGTGCCTGAATCTTAAGGGGAATACGCTAACGACATACTAATATCATTTTTATTCACCCTTATGCCATGCACTTCTCGGCGCGCCTCTACCTTCTACCTTAACTTGGGTGGTGTACCTCTAGCGACGTATCATTTTTAGCCACCCCAACGCCACACAGTCCTCAACAGGGCACGAGATCTTGTCTTGGAGGGACTCATATTGAGATTTTGTATAGTGCACTGTATTCTGCTTAACGAGCCCTTTCACTTGATACCCATATTGACAGGATTGAAAAAAAACTAAGGTGACCGTCAACTTGTGGCGGCAGCCATCTTGGATTCACAAAAATAATAAATATATATATATATTGTGTTGTCACCCGAATCGTATATAAGCGTATATATTTTATATCAATCGATTACGGAAGGAGGGTAAAATTTCAATTATTTACTAAATTAGATCCACGAACAAAACAACCGGAGTAAGCAAAATAAAACCGTTTAAAATACATATTTATTATCATATAGTAATAATAAACCTTAATTTCAGACGAAGAAATTCATATTGTGTTTGTGAACGATACAATTATTTTTTTCTATTTCACTTCTATAACAACATTTATTTATTTATTTTTGCATCGTATAAACTTCACCGCCCTATTTCACCCCCTGGAGAGGTTTAAATTTCAAAAATCCTAATTCTTAAACCTTCATGGGCAAATGAACAACAACTTTGCTAAAGATCATTAATTGATTAAATAATAATAATAATAATAAAAATAATATCTTTATTTCTCAACACAATTGTTTACATGAAGAATTGATAATACTACAGAACGATACGTAAACGATCATATTATAAAGTACATGCAGACAAACATTCATTTTTACATATAAATTGTGTATATATGATACTGTAAAAGATTTTCCCGTAAAATCTATGATTCACCAACTCTTAAGGATATAGCTCAGAAATGATATCATCGATCATCGTTTATATCGAACTTTTACCACCATTCACTTGGTTTAGGTAGGATGTACGGTAAATGTTGAACAATAGACAACGTTTTAACATCTACGGGGCGCAATTTCGTACTCGTGGGCGTCTGACCGTTGCCAGTATCATCCCTTCTGCCGCCTGCGGTGTGACATGTTTTTTTTTTATTTTTATATATATATATTATTTTTTATATTATAATAATATTTTTTAATTT
>LUGF01050212.1:0-34738 GCA_001625245.1 Calycopis cecrops
ATCCGGTATGTTTATTGAGCATTTAAATAAATAATAGCAGACGTCCTCAAGCTGTTGATGGTGTTGATATTGCTATATATCGTCACTATCAAATAATCGGAATAAGTTGTTTTTAATACCTAACTGATAATCTTTGAATTCTGAGTTAAGTATCGTTGCTAGATAGACAGACGTTGATGTCTACAAATTAGTTTTTATCGTGAATTCTTAGTAAACTCATTAAAGGTAAAATGTCAATTTCGAACTGAAGGCTAACGAATAGACAAAACCTCCCTACGGAAAGGGGCTAAATGACGTCATACCTGTTCCCAACTGTACCCTTGCGCCCTGAGGGCCGGGCGATAGGGCGCGGCAATATACGAACTGTTTACAGAACCGCAATTAGGTTATGTCAACGCAAAAGAAATTCTGCATCTCGCCGTAGTTAGTTGGAGTAAATTCATCGTTGTCGACAACAAGCTCGGGATAACACTAGTGAGATGTTCTTGAAGTAGACTGAAGTTGTTTTTATAGTATAGGGGGCCATCGAGCGGTCGCAGAAATTTGACTACAGTCGTCTCTTTACGTCCACATAGGCAGAGGGCGTGAGGAGGGCCTCCTTTCTCCTCCCTCCACGGGCCGGTAATACCATAAAGGCTGTATGTGTGTATCGACTGTAGAGAACGCCGGTCTCCTGCTATCAGCAGCCGACCATGGTGATAATATTTATAGCCGACATATCGGGATGGATCTCTCAAATATTCCAAAGCAAAGTTCAGCCTTTCCTTTTGCAAAAAATCGGAATCTTTCCTTGTGTAGTAGATGTTAGTTGTGCCCCGCGGTTTTACCCGCTTTTTTTATTTTTAAGAAATCCGTATAAACTTCAACACCCTATTTCACCCCCTTAGGGGTTGAATTATTAAAAATCCTTTCTTAGCGGATGCCTACATCATAACACCTGCATGCCAAATTTCAGCCCGATCCGTCCGGTGGTTTGGCTAGATCACTATGTCAGTCACCTTTTAGTTTTATATATATATAGATATTTTCTCATAAGACTATTCACATTCACATAAAAAATAAAAATACTCAGTCAAGGAACTATGTTTTTGGTGGTCCGCTAGCGGAGAGGAGAACCGGCCGGCGTCGTCCACATGCTTCAGACGTTGGCAGTCAAATGAAGGCCCCGACAGCTCGTCTTCCCCCTTGTTCCATAAAGACCGCGACTGGAGTAGGGGTATAAATAATGGCATGTCATGGCACGGCACGGGTATAACATAAAGGATATGTAAACGACCCTGTTCGTGACCTCAGCACTCGGCAGGTACCTGCTGTACGCCTCAGACTGTATTGATTTAAATGCACTAAACACGCTCGAGCCTCAGAGACATTTACAGTATGGAATAGGGCGGGAGATACTCCCCGATCGTGCCCGATGCGCCTGCAATGCGGCAACTAGAAGTAGTCTCCGATAAATTGTATATAGGTATACCTCCTACACGTTAATCTTATATAAGTACAGGATAATTTTTGGTCACCGGCCAAATTTTCAGATTTGGTTCAGAATCAATAATACATACGATTTATGAAATAAAAAATATTAAAAAAATAATAAGATACAATTACTTTGTCCCATGTTGTAATACATATTTCTTGGTCACCACGTGCATCACACTCGCGACTCAAGGTAGGACGAAGTCACCGACCTTGAAATCGATACATTTCGTATAAGAACAATAATCGATGACTTTTTTAAGCATCATTTCAAATCGATTTATATTTAAAAAAAATATTGCAATTAGACGATAAAATTTAAAACACACCCTTGAAATTATGTTTACTTCCTTATTTTAAAATTTGACCGGTGACCAAAAAATAACCCTGTATAAAAATCTCGTGTCACGATGTGTGTTTCATATTCCTCGGATACTGCTTGTCGTCAGGATTTTATCTTTTTAAGTAAAGGGGGCAAACGAGCTGTCGCTGATATTTTCTTGACTACCGACGCCCATAGACATCCGCACAGAGGTTATAGAGATGCACTTCCGACCTTCCGTCCTCCATGGGCCACTTACCGTACTTGGATACGGTAAGTGGCCACCATTTTATCCCGATTTTTTACGGGGGTCGTATCTCACGCGGGTGTAACAGCGGGGCGCAGTTAGTATAGCCATTAACCCTAAATTGCCTTATTTGAAAACTTGCACCGCTGGCCACTTGGGGCCTAGTTGATGAAACTGGCACAAGATGTATGACGTGGCATGTACATGTAGTGGATATGCTAGCTACGCTAACTACTCGAGCACGCCCCGTACACGAGCGCATGCTCCGCCTCCAACGGCACTTATCTATGACGATATTAGCAGCAATTAACACCTTCACCACGGCAAAATCATTTTGATGACTAGAAATTTTGTGCGTGTTTTGTTCCCTATTAAAAAATGTAAGAAAACTAGTTGCGCACCGCGGTTTCACCTGCGTAAATTCAATACAGTGTATATAAAATAAATAAATAAAAATTATCCTATGGCATAACATAGGAATTTAATCCTAGTTACCCTCTATGTATGTGCCAAATTTCATGTAAATCGGTTCAGCAGTTTTTGTGTGAAGAAGTAACAAACAAACATACAAACTTTCGCATTTATGATATTAGTAGGATTGCTTTACAAATAAACTACAAGTTTTGGATACACAGGTTCCGGTTAGATGACCTGAGCTAGAAACTTATGTGGTAGTTAAGAGTATCAAATGGCTACTTAATAGTATAATAATATCCTTTACTTGTATTTTTAATAACTATCCTGTCGTCAGAACAGGACATGTCAATTGTCACGTCAGTCCGTGACCACGGTGGCTGTAAAGCTTCTGACACGTCAGGCTTGTTAAATTATAATCTGTTAACTTAACATGTTCACAGATTATCATTTATACCCAACATTTTTCGTTGTTACAAAACGGCGTGGGAAGTCTCGCTCATTCAACTGCGGGGTGAAGTCGTGCTGTCGCGTTTTGTGCAGTGACGCAAATATGTTAAAGGCTCCCACAGCAAATTTGCCCTTTAGACAAAATAGAACGTGATCAAAAAGGTGTGCGAGCTATCGATGGAATATTAAATCACGGACGCCTCCGAAAAGGACACCCACCTTTTTTGATGTGGTACGTTAAACCTTTGTCACATAACACAATAGCTATGTAACGGTGTTTAAAGTTGGAGTCCTAAAAGGTGGAGTTGCTATTTCTGTCGGCTTCCATTTTTTATTTTCTATGGCACCTAAGAGACCATTTTTATGAGTACAAATGCAACACACTTTAAAAATTGTCAATGGAGACTTTAAACGATTATCTGTGTGTTGTCTTTCGGTTCCCCTCCCCCTCATACTGCACGACCGCGGCGAAGTAGTGTGCGCGAGAGGTAGTGCCATGTAGGAAGAGGTAGTGCCATGCTGCATAGGAGGAGCTAGTGCATGCATGGTGCATGACACTACATCCTCCTATGCAACTGAATTGGGCCGGCACGACCGGGTAAGCACCTCTCGCTCACTTGATACCGGCGTAAAGTGATAGCGTCGATGTCGCGTTTCGTGCGGTTTGTGAGTAGCCGGTGGCCCATTTATGATAGGAGGGCAACGCATCTGCGTAACAATCATGCGAATTTTCACGGGCGTCGGTAGTCATCAAAAGGCTCCGATTGCTCGTTTGCCGCCTTATGCTATAAATAAAAAAATAAAGGTACCTACCGGCTGCAGTATTGCACCTCTTAATATTCCTGTGTAACCACTCCATTGCAACCGAACTAGTCTTCTCTAGACTTTATCTTATTTAAATTGCAAATGCATGCCGCATATTGTCCGCATACCTCTCGCACGAGAGCATCGGTGATCACTTGCCATAACCGACTGCTCGTTTGGCCGCTGTGCTATAAAAAACTATTTTAAAAAGTGGCGAATACCTCTATCGTTCACTTTTAGGTACCTACTATGTAAAGTAAAAAAAATAAAGTGTAAATTAAAAAAAAAGTTCTGGTGATGATGATCATTCTTGCGATCAATAAGATTGTTCTTTCAGATACCCTTCAGACATTCCTAACGAAATAGTCTGAAGGCGAACTGTCCTGATGCGTGTAGGCGCGCGCGCATCGTCAAGCCGAGAAAATCACTTGTGCCTAATTGTCGATGACTTCATTATGAGTCAGCTACCAGCGACCAATACTCGAATTTAATATTCATAACGAGTCCACTGGCGGTTTCCCTCTGCCGTCCCCTTATCAGTAGCGAGCTGCGCGGACAGGATAATTAAACAGAAGGCGACCTGTCGCGGTGGCCAAATGTACAATTATAATGTGCACGTGTTTTCCTCTGTACGTGCACATAGAACTAGTTCAACTCAAATCTAAGAACCTCCTGCTTTTTAAGTCGGTTTATGATAATCTTTAGAGAATCTTTAACTTTTTTTTCTAGTAAGGACGGGACACCCTTAAAAATAATGTGGTTGGATCTTACCTATATGGAAGTGTGCAAAATGTTTAGAATTTGATCATGGGTTTAGCTTTAGTGTAGGTAGTAGGTAGCCGAGCCAACGATCTCCGCGCGGTACCCGGTCCGGAGTGGATTTTAGAGGCAGAAGATCGTCATGAGGTTCATTAAAAACCAACAAAAGACCGGTGAATGGTGATAATGATGTTGGCCAAGCTACAGATAGTGTCGTAGGGCCGAGATGTTTATAATATAATAATAATAATCTTTATTTTCAAGAATATGGTGTACATGGTTCTTCATATTATACAGTTTCACATATCCTTATAGCCCTTACAAGAGAGAGTATCTGTGGTAGCAGTTATCACGTCATTTTTATAGGTTTTTTTTACTTTACTTTTACTTTTTGTTACTTTAATATGTTTGTACTTTAGCATTACAACGGTAGATTTTTTTGTTAGTCCCTAGGTTAATTCTAGGCTTAAAAACTACTGCCCTAGAGGTAATGAATCTATCTCTCTTCACTATTAGCACGTACATGATCTTGTCGCTGGGGGGCCCGGGCGGCGAAGGTTTTCATGGTCGTTTTAGTCGGTAGCTGCACCGCGCTGAGTCCAACTCACCTGTCAGGTCATCCGGTGCATTTTCCTGTCTAAAAAAGGCACGTTAGTATATTTTCGGTATCGTTCGTGCTCACACTCGTTGTAAACATTTGATAATCGAGTTATTTTTAGACCCTGATTGTGGAAGACATCTGACGCACACTCAGTAAAAACATTTACATTTTACTTCGTTGCTTCAATTGTTTTTGTTTATTCGTTTGATGTGCCAAATCCAAGGCTCGCGCCACAAACAGCTGATCAAAATAGCTCTGATTCGTTGTGGAAGTGGTGCAGCAACAGTAACAACTCATGCCGTCCCATGTTCGATAAATCCGAAAGATGAGACGCTACTTGAAAGACATCTGGTGGAAATGACGACATGATATTTGTGTAGTGTTTTTTTTATTAATACTATAAGGGGGCAAACGAGCAGTCGGGCCATTGTCTTGAGTACTGACGCCCAATTAGACATCCGTATAGAGGTTATACAGATGCATTGCCCTCCTTCCTAATCCCACCTCCATGGGCCACCGGCTACTTACACACCGCACTCACACACGTCTCGTGTAAGCGAGAGGTACTTCCCCGGTCGTGCCGGCGCATTTCGGCTGCATGCAAGCATACAGTGTGGCACTAGCTCTTACTAAAAGTTCTTTGATTATAAATAGGCAAGGAATTTATTAACATCCCTGTATCATCCCCCTTAAATTATTAAGCTAGATGATACAGGTAATATTATGCAGGTAGCCTTGGTAGCTGGAGATGTCGAAGTGGTGGCGAAAGGGAGAAGAAGTTGAGGCATGTTAAAACTTGGAAAAATAATAATGGCTTTTGCCATTGCTGCCTGAAATTAATTCGGGAAAACATGTTGTTGATATAAATATAGTAATTATACTTACAAGATTCATAAGTGGACTGTATTATGTCGATCTATTATATATTTTATACTATTATACTACTAGCTGACGGGGCCAAGCGTTGCTATGGCCATAAAAATATCGCGGTCAATAATCGAAATAAAATATAATCTCTATGTTAGATAAAAAAAGCATTGAATGTGCTAATTTTCATTATAATCGGTCCTATAGTTACGATAGTGTATAGTACGACCAATGCGATTATTTATGTTTTTACCTAGTTCAGTGCGTGCGGCGTCCTCGTAGAACGTATCGTCCTACTGGCCCCTACTGGTTCCTAATGGCTCCTACTCCGTACTATAGCGTGCCAACATCAAATAAATAGAATATGCAAACGTGTTTTTTTTTCACTTTCATGTTTCGACCCCATTCCCACATATTTATATCACAACCCATCGGTTTTAACATGTAAATTTCTTTTGTATTGCCACAAACATTAAATCAGTAAACTAATTTATTCCATGACTCGTTGTACCCCACGAGTGTACCTGTGTTGATTGTGCCCCGATGTCACCATACAATTTTAAGTAATAAGAAATATAAATTTACATGCAATTTCTTAATGTCTTATGAAAATTAACATCATACATACTTACAAACTTTAGTATTTCTAATATCGTAATGGATGATTGTATACTCAGGATACCATGATAGTACAGCCAATGATAGGTTATATGCCTATATCGTATTTGCTTACTTGTGTATAATTGATTTTAATTAGCTACATTAGAAGGTGTTGTAGGCCTGACCCTTGACGGCCTCAGAGCGAAGGCTTGTGACTCACCTGTTGATTAACACTTGAGCTGTACCATGTACATCAAACAAGAACAGCGTCGAGGCCACTAGAGGCCACTAGAGCTGCCCATGACGGAGGAATAATCCCTCACCCCCCGACTTGGACTTTGACGCCGGGGAAAGCGCCCTGCGCATGAGACGTTGGCTCTCCAGCACAGCCTTTTGAGCCATGATAATTTTGGCTAAATTAGCTATTACAATCTTACATCGGGATGTATGTTACCCATCTGCGGGAGAGGCGTGGGTCCCCATTTCGGCCCCTAACCTGTACGAGTACTCAACAATCCGATGAAGGTGTATTGGGCTTCTTTTCGTTTCCACAGCATAAGTTCAGGACCGACGCAAAACGCAAACAATGTTATGAGTGATCTGACATCATGCATAAGTTTGCATGAACAGCTGACTCCGCTGTAGGTCGATCATTTTCATATCACATCAGCTCTCCAGGCGACAGGCAAGGCTACTCAAGCGTCATATCTAGCCGGTCAAGTCCGAGTCGGACGCGAACACCGATGGTTCCGCAGTAAGCACGCACATTACAACTTACAAAAGATGACAAAAATACTTTTGCTTAAACATAATAGGGATCGGCCAATAAACATACGGGCAGCTATGAAGGTGACGTGTCCCAAATTAAACAAAACCCAAAATTAATATAATATAATGACTCATAATGCAAGGGAAATATGAACAAAAATAAAACATAACTTAACATTTGTAAAATATAAGAAGTGACTCATATTTTAGTGCTATGTACAAGAATTTTAGACTGGATATCACATAATAATGAATCTATAGTATGTACCTATTATTATTTTTTTTTTATGGTAAAGGGGGGCAAACGAGCAGTCGGAGCCATTTTCATGACTATCGACGCCCACAGACAACCGCAAAGAGACTATACAAATGCGCTGCCCTCGTTTCTCCTCCCACCTCCATGGGCCACCGGCTACTTACACACCGCACGAAACGCGACAGCACAGCTGTCACTTTACGCCGGTCTTGTGTAAGCGAGAGGTACTTCCCCGGTCGTGCCGGCCCAATTCGGCTGCATGCAAGCATGCAGTGTGGCACTACCTCTTACTGTAATTCTAGAAGGATAAATAAAATTATATTACCTACTGCATTATTATAAAAATATTTAGATTCAATGCTATGTTTCAATTTTATTGTATAAGTTGAGCTCCTGCTTTGCGTTCTATTTTGGTACGATCCTAACAGTTAATCGGAATAGTTGAGGCGTTCGAGCTTCTCCGAGCCGCGTGTAAACATGCAGAGTGGGTATGGGGCTCTTCCGCGGGGAGAAAACGCAGGAACGCTACCTAACATGCTTATGTCTGCGTGACCAAGGGGGCGGCCCCTTCCTACTTTATAACGAGCGTGGGGGCACGCGCACTTTTGCCTAATCGGTCTGCGTGTGTTTTATCATATAAATTGAGCTCATTCGTACTGAAAAGACTTGTAATATTGTGGGGCAACAATATAGTAATAGCTCAGATAGATGTTATGACAATTTTTTAACCACCTTGACTTATATCTTAATATTTGCTAACATCGCTTTCTTGTCGAATACCCACGAAAACCACCGCGAGTGCCATCGGCGCCACCTTTGGCGAAGGTCTCAGAATTATTAATCATTGGGGCAATGACGGCTAGTAAGACGTCAAGGGACCACTCTTCTCTTTATACCCTCTTTTTAAATGATGGCTACAAAGAGCTATGTATACAGGGTTGATAAAAGCTAGAGGCGTTAAATGAAAACACATCTTTAGTTTATCATTTCCAGATTACACAACAAAAATCAGATCAATCGGAGCAAT
The DNA here is from genome assembly GCA_001625245.1 of Calycopis cecrops. Classification (NCBI taxonomy): domain Eukaryota; kingdom Metazoa; phylum Arthropoda; class Insecta; order Lepidoptera; family Lycaenidae; genus Calycopis; species Calycopis cecrops. Next base: position 8,589 of record LUGF01050212.1, read on the forward strand.
AGTTTAGCCACAGGATTTTCTAATGCCTTTCTCACTTCGCACACGCTGTACGTCAGCTGATAGCGAGTATGGGCCGGCCGGGGTCATTCACTCCGTGCGAGGTTGCCGTTCGCTGTACTACCTGGTATAAAGCATAATTATTTTTTTGCTATTTAACATGTCGTAAACTTATTTTATAGTTTCGGATTAACTGTAGGCACTTATAGTATATGTGGTTTCATTTAATGCCTCTCGCTTTTAACAACCTTGTATATCTTAGGTCATGAACACGAGGTGAACAGTATCTACGTAAAATAGAGAGAGTGTGATGACTGAACGCTGTCATTGTAGAATAGACAATGCAATACGATATGCATGTATATTATAACAGTTTGAAGCATAATCTCTTGTGTTTCAGATCCAACTGGCGGAGACGCGCGAGGTGAAGTACACGGAGCAGCTGACGGAGCCGCTCAACATCGGCGCGCACGTCGTGTGCACGGGCACGCCCAGCGAGGACCTGCCGTGGTACGGGGACTGCTATATACAGTACATGAGATATGAGACCTTCCACTCACCGTACACGACTGAGTTTTCGCTGAATTTTGTGACAGATTATTGCTTCCTAATTCTATCTATAGTAATTGCTATTGCAATTGAGCTTACAGACACAACAAGTAAATAGTATATCCGGACTATAAAATTCAGATTTTTTTTTTAAATAATTTTACCGACGTAGGTACCTACTCTCTGCCTGTCCCTCTCTAAGTAATTGGTCTGCGTATCCCCAGGTTCACGATAAACCTGGGCTGTGGGAACCCGGAGGGACGTGCCGAGGTGGCGGTGCACTTCAACGTGCGTCTGCCGCAGCGGTACGTGGTGCGCAACACCCGCCGACACGACAAGTGGGGGCCGGAGGAGACCGCCGCGCACAGGTGACTGCACCTTCACCAGCCTTCGGCACAGGAGTTTCTGGCGTAACTTAATATCTCCTCTGGGGGCCGAAAGTTTTCACTGAACTGACAGCAGTTCCATTGGCATGTTCCAGGCGGTTTCCGTTCAAGAGCGACCAGCCGTTCACGATAGAGGTGATCGTGGACGAGAACGAGACGCTGTGGGCGGTGGATGGCGCGCACTACTGCAGCTACGCGCACCGCTCGCCGAGCGCGCTGGGGGCCACGTGGGTGCAGGTGAACGGCGTGCGCGACGCGTCGCTCGAGGTGCGGCGCGCCGACGTGTACCCGCTGCTGGCGCCGCCCCCGCTACAGGTGACGCCCACAGCCCGCAGAACACTAAAACAACTAACTTTATTAAAATCACTTTTTACGAATTACAACTATTCAGACTAACAGTAACAATATAATTTATTTAAAGTTTTTTACAAAATGAAAATAATTGTGTTGAATTGAAAAAAATGAGTGTCAGGTAGTAAGTACCTAAGTAGCACGTTGTATCGTTACCAGCACAATAACTGATAGTTGTAACATTATAGGTTATAACTTATAACTAACTGCTATACAATTATATACATAGATACTCAGTAATAATAATGTCATCAAAAAAGACGTAGATAGGTTTTGAAGAGAATCTTTTCAAGACCTTTCTAAGTCCTTTGATCCTCTTATATACGTGCAGTGCCAAGTTGATGGCGCTAAGGTTCAGAAGAAAAACAAAACAACTGAAATTGAAAGCCCCTAATTCATGACGTGATTACAAAAATATTTGTAAACAACTGCAGGTGCCGTTCAGAGATAGCGAGTCGGCCCCCGCCGCTGACGCGGAGCCCAGCTGGAGCCCCAACGTCTTCGCCACCTTGAGCGAGGGCATCCCCGAGGGACATCAGCTGGTAGTGTGTGGAAGGTGAGTTACACTTTAGCCCTAAAAGGCGTAAGAAGGTAAAAAATTGAGATTGAAAAAGATTATTGCAATATTCTATAATGAATTATGATTATATCGTACGATGTTGTATTGCAGGCTGCGTCCGCTGCTGCACTCGTTCGCCATCGACCTGCTGGACGAGCCCCGCGAGTGGCCGCGGCCGCAGCTGGTGCTGCACGTGAACGTGCGCGCGCACGTGCAGGCCGACCAGCCGCGCCAGCTCGTCGTGTTCAACACGTGGCTCGGCGCCTGGGGGCCGGAGCGGCGCCAGCGCACCGCGCGGCTCGTGCCCGGGGACGAGGTACACCAGCACACTGTACTGTGTATCACTGTGTACACACGTCACGCGTATACGCCTTCACATACAACGTTGACAAAAGCGAGAGGCACTGTGGATGGAACTACGTATACTATAAGTGCCTACTGTTAACCTGAAACTATTAAAAACAAAAAAGAATTTAAATAGCTTAATAATTAAGAAAAAATCTAAACATCGTTTGGACTGACGGCGACAGCGAGCGGCAACCTGGCACCGGGGAATGACCCTAGTCAGCCATCCTCGCGGTCAGCTGACGACATAGCGTGTACGAACTACGAAGTGAGAAAAACTTTAAAAAAATCCTGTGGCTAAACTATTGCTCTGATTTTTGTTGTGTAGCCTGAAAATGATACACTAAATGTGTTATTTCATTTAACGACTCTCAGTTTTATCATCCTTGTATAATTCCATAGCTAACGAGCTAATACGCGACAGTATTGTTAACACAGCGTATATCATGTTACAGACCACGTTCAGGATAGTGCGCGACCCGGCGGAGTGGACGGTGTTCGCGGACGGCGTGCTCATAGGGGAGCTGGAGCACCGCGCCGCGCCCACCGGCGTGCGGGCGCTGCGGCTGCGGGGGGACCTGTACCCGAGCCAGGTGTACGTGTGTCCCACCAGCTCCTCGCCCGTGGAGGGACCCCCCGTAGGGTCTACGTAGTGCGGAGCCTAATTGTATGCTGTGTGGAGGTGTTCTGACTCCGTCTCAGTGGCGTAACTATGTGGCAAGTTGGAACATAATAATTAGAGAGAGGCCCATCCGACGAGTTTGCCATAGGCCTCGAACGATATAGTTACGCCACTGCGGCCACCGAGGAGGGCGCTAGTGTCGCGGTCCAGTGAAATGAAAATCCAGTAAGATGAATGTCAATTGCACTGCCCGAGAGATAATGCTAAGTAACTGTTGGTTCCATTTGTATTTGCTAGTAAAACTGTACATTATAGAACGTTTGAAAACAAACAAATATCTAATTATATCCTCTATCAGAAATATATAGTAAGGAGCTATTTTTTACTTGTTCGATACAATCAATTTGTTATAAATGATTTGCTAGAGACAGCAGTGAAATGTCCAATGTTACGGAAGAATTATTTTAATTTATATAGGTTTACAGTATACACAATAGTTTAAGATGAAAGTACTTTATAATGATCTTTATGTATATTAGATTGTTTATTTGTAATCAACTTGTATTATATGTGATGACTGAAGTAGAAACTTTGGAGAACTTTCTTTTCACCACTTTTTCTCTATGATATACATGACAGTTCTTATAAATTTTATGAAAAATTTTAAAATATCAACGTTAAAAATATTAATTTATATTTTCAAATTTAGAAATGAGTATGATATTTATCAATATTTTTTGTTGTTATATTTTAATTTATTTACAGACTATTTTTATCATACGTTAATTTTCATAATTTCGTGGTATTTTTGTTACTTGCAACTTCATGCCTGGTATAAAAATATAAAAACTGTCATACATGTCGTAGTATAAGATTAAGACGGTGAGAGGAGCAAAGTGATGGCCTTGTAGGATGTAAGCGTAACAAGCGTGATAGTCAATCTTGAAATGTGATGTATCCGAAGTTTTGCATAAGTCTCGTCTTCATATTGTAAACTTCTGTGCATTTGTATATTTACAAAATGTTTTTAACACAAATCAATGTCAAACGTATGCATTATTGAACCTTTACTTCCTTTAGCGCGTTTAGGACAATATACAAAAGAATTTTTTTTTGCGACGCGCGCATTCACCACACACTTATCAACACGGAAAGGGAAAGGAAACGTATCGCCTTCGCTTTTCGAGGCGAGGCGTTTACGTTACGTTTTTCATTAGTGTGCGTTGCAGTATGGAATTTCATACAAAGAATATTGAACGGCTCGAGGTGATACGGTTACAATCTTTTTCCGAATTGATAAGTGTGCGGTGAACATAAGACACCAAAAACACTGACAAATAAAGGAGAAGAATATCATTGGTGGTCTGAAAAGACTTCGTCGTACGTACTTACACATACGTTTATTTTGTTATATTATAATCAATGTATAGAATATAAACTCAGCTTGTACATAATGTAATACTTTATAGAATGCTTATCTGCTGTTATTTATACTTTCTACTTGTTTTATACCAGTGAAGCACTTTTTAAATTAGGAACACTTTTTATACTTACATAGACAATAGTAAGTACATAATATAGATGTAAGTAGTGTTATACGCACTAGGTTATATGTTGTTGTATATACGTAGATTTTGTATTCGCTAGTTAAATGTTTATCTGTGCCAGTATGTACTATTGAGAACTGATAAAGAATTACCCACACTTTATACTACAAATGATATTATATAAGCAATGAGATTGTGCAATACTAGTCCTAGACTGACTGATAGATGTTTTTTCCAATTTTCATTAACACTTGTCTTAGTCAAAGATGCATGCTTTGTGATGAAGTAAAAGTTGGGGAGGAAACCTAGAAAAGGTAAGGTCCATGTTAAAATGAATGTAGAAATAAAACTGTTAACAATAGCCGTCCTTATTTGGATCTTTACGTATTGCTTTGTAGGATATTTGTAGATAGACAGCGGTGTGCATATATATAGAGTAGTTCCGAATGTGCCCAGAGGGGCGGTAGTGTCGGCAGAGTATAATGTGGAAGAAGTAAGAACTAAATCTGTGACACACGCAGTAGGCGCTCCATCTATATTGTTTTCACAGTGTGTAGTTGAAGGTACTTAACAAGTTACAGTATAATATTTACTCGTGTTTGTTCTATAGCCATAAAAAAAGTAATACTTGTAAGTTGAAATTAATGATTTCTTAAATTTACTCTAATGTTAAAACATTGTAATAAAACTATTTTAACGAACGAAACGTATTGTAACATGCTTAAGTATACAGCAACGAAAACCGTTAAAATAGTTTTATTACAAGTTGAAATTAAGTTTTTAATGGATAATAATCGAGGTGTAGACACATTTGTGGTAATGTAGGTACTGTTGTTGCAAAGAAAATTATTATATTTTAATTAATGTATACCTTATGATGAGTTATCGAAACCGGTCGTATTCAATGTAATTTTAATTTAAAAAATGGAAATAGTATAAAAAGTATATTATTTATATATTGAAAAAATTAGAAAGCTTCACTTGTCATTATGTATATTTTTATATAGTTTTACAAAATGGTCAGGCCTCTCTGTGATGGATCTGACCTCCTTCGTTCATTAAATACCAAAGAAAACTTTGTTAATTGATTGAACTTGTTTAAATTGTAATAAATGACCTAAGAAAAAAAATAAAATTATGGAGATATTTTTTGTTAAAAATCATAATATATTGTAGTAAGTATGTATAAATGTTTACACTGTATTGTTATAGATATTTAGCTTATTTTTACTAACGTTTGTTTTTATAGAAATTAAGGCGAATTATAACAAATTGGGATACGTGATAGTGGACTGAACGATTTAATAATTGTAAATCACATTGTACCATGGAGGTGGGAGGAGAAAGGAGGGCAGCGCATCTGTATAGCCTCTATGCGGATGTTTGTGGGCGTCGGTAGTCATGAAAATGGCTCCGGCTGCTCGTTTGCCCTCCTATATCGTAACAAAAAAAAAAAAACATCACATGATTTTATGTGGGCTGTGAGTCTACGACTCCTATTCGCTAATGCATATATTATATTTTAATAATTTAAGTGAGATATTTGTATATACTGTAATTGTTGTTTGTTAAATCTGTTCTTTTGATGTGTACCTGTCATGTTTCCTCTCGGCCGCTAAATATTTTGTTGTACGAGTGATATCGTGTGGAATAAACAATTATTGGAGTAAAATATCAGTGCAATTATTTTTTATTTTTTAGTTTGTAATTCATTCTGTCGCTATTAATTTAATTGTTATTATTGGCTTCACGTTTCGGTATTATAGATCAGATGTAACACATAGGCGACTACTATAGGATTTGTTTACCATATTTTTACGCTGGCTGGTTCTCCACTTGTTTCCACCGCAACTCCTGTGTGTGCTAACACGGTAACCACGTTTGATGCTTGTAGCTAATCACATAATTACCTTTATTATCTATTATAAGACAAATACAGATGCCAAGAAAAGTCATTTTGTTTTATTTTACACTAGTAGCGCCCTGCGGTTTCACCCTCGGAACCTTCATACTCGGCTCCTACTTGTTACAGCGGTATATAAATCTCTAAAAGGCTATATACTATATACCATACTATATAGTCTTTTAAAAATTTGCAATTTTTTAAGGTATCTACTTAAATTTCCTTAGCGTAACCCTTCCCGACCGCGTTCGTAACAATGATTTGAGAGGAGTTAGGCGTGGAAGAGTGTCGGTATCACGATGGGAAAGGACAAGGACAGTTACTTCGGACATGTAGTGACTGTGGCAGTGAGTGAGAATGGCAGGTGAGAGGTTAACAAGATACACTGCGAATGTGGAAGGGTCTACATCCTTCAACCTTCGCGAACCAGCGAGGGCCCAGACTTACGTACCACGATTATTTAGATCGGACACTGTCCGAAGGTGGCAAGTCTTCGCAACCGGCGAGTGTGTGAACTGTGAAGACAGTTGCGCACGTGAAGCCAGGCGCGTGTGTAAGGATAGTGATATGCGACACTGTACCCTGCGCCAGCCCCGTTAGCTAACTGACGTGAAGTTGTGTTGTTGTCATTGTTGTTCAAAATAGATACACTTAAAATAAATCAAGGTGTCAGTTACACATGTACCGGATTTTAGAAACTACATACAGTAAATAATTAAATGATCAAATGCGTGACCACATAAAGTATATAAATGGTGATAACAATCATTCATTGTTAACGATGTTAAGCCATTTGGCACTCCTAGTAATGAAAATATTGCGTGGGCCATTTGGTGACGTCACACCACGGGTCGGTGCTTATCATATAAACCAGTCGAGAGTCAAATACAGTGTGACAGACTGTGGGAATGAATCAGTTTAACAATGTTATTAGAAAATAAATGAAACCAGGAGATAAGTGAAAAATAAATTTCCATTTTTATACAAGGTAGGTACGTGTTATTTATTATTTATTACATTATATTTCAAAGTTAAAATAAGAATTGAGTCGCATTGTAACTGGCTGGTCCGGTCAGGTAGACATCTAGACGCACTAACAGTGGTGTCTAGATTCTTTATTTTGTAAGTTGCAGTCATCAACAGTCTTGAGGAAACTGCTCCGCTGCCTGCTGCGCCTGATGTCTCTTCAATCGTTTTCGGATGAATCAATTTGCCGCGCCTTTTAAGAGCGTTTACGCCTTCCAACGCAATTTGCCTTGAAAACAGTACTTTTCAAACTCCTTAAAATCATGAACCACTTATCTTATATTATATGTTACATACCTACTAATAATTGTAGGACATTTTCTTATCTAAATAGTTAGTAGAAAAAATATTTCAATTACTTTAGTACTTACGTACGCATTCTATCATGATTACTTATTAGAGGTTTGTTAATTTCCCTTTTAGCGTCAGTTTCGAAGCTTAAAATATCATAAAAGTACTGAAATATATAATTAACAAAAAATAATAACCACTTGATAAGATCCTTGAGAAAATAGTTAGTAGAAAAAAAAATTGGTTTTTGTATCTTATCTATGAGAAATTAAAATTAAAAAAATGTGAAATATTTCAAATTTTATATGTATTTTTCGACGATATACCTTATTTAATTTAATATAATAATAGTTTACCAATAAACTAGAGCATATTCTTTACAATCATGCATTTAAAGTTTTGATTATTGTATAGTAGTTATTTTTCTGTTAATTTTTTAAAACGTCTCTAAAACACTCGTCGTAAACGAAATCAATTCATTACGTGGATCATAGTGGGTTAATTTGACTATAAAATACACTAACATTATATATATGCTACTCAAACGGCGATCCGTATGTGTGGTTTCGAATTACCCATGAATTACATAAAACCACGTGCGCTAGGCGTAAACGCTCTTAAGCAGCGCCAGATCTAGGTGGGCCTTAGGGCAGGTCTCCAAGCACCGAACCTCGCCGGCGCTTATAAGTGCCTCGCCTCATTAAGCCGGCACGACCGGAGCGGTGCCACCTCTCGCTTGTACGTAAGGCGACAGGCGACAGCTGTGCCGTCGCGTTTGATGCGATGAAGTATTAGGAGGCCCATAAAGGGGGAGGAGTGTAAACGCTTATAGAACGTCTAGATATCTCTAAATGTTTGTTGACAGCTTTCAAAGTGTGACCGTTACTAATGCTTCGTCTTAGAAAAAAATTACAAAAATCCATCAATTACAATAAAAAGTACAATATAACTGATTACAGAATAAAAAAGTGTGTAAAGTGTTTGCAACAAGGACATTTAGGTACTTAAGGAGTGATAAAAAACTGGCCAAGCGCGAGTCGGACTCGCGCACGAAGGGCATAATCTACGAAAACGGGAGCTTACCTTTTGTATGGGTGACTCATTTATTTTTATTTTTTTTATTATTTTTTTTTAAATAAATATTTATTTTTAAGGTGAATAATAATAAATTAATATTCTGTGAATATTTCAATCGTCTACCTGTTGCCGTTATCAGTATCGAGCAATAAAATTACGTTTGTTGTATGGGAGCCCCCCTTAAATATTTGTTTTATTTTAATTTAATAAATGTTTTTTAAAGACAACATATAACTTAATATTCTGTGAATATTTCAAGTGTCTACCTGTTGCCGTTGTCAACATCGAGCAAAAACGAGCAAAAAAATCACGTTTATTGTATAGGGGCCCTCTTAAATATTCATATTATTTAATTTTTTAGTATTAGTCTGTGAAAATTTCAACTGTCTAACTATCATAGTTCGTTTTTAGGGTGCCGTTTTTACCTTTTGGGTACGGAACCCTAAAAACGTACACATGACAGCGAGTATTTAATTAAAGGTACATTTAAAAGTGTACGTAAAGCTACTACTAGTTAAGTAAGTATAATAAATAAGCTAAGCAAAACCTGTTATAAGTATTACATCAGAATATTTGTAGAACGAGGAAATGAATGACCGTTTTAAATATAAAGTCCACCCACGGTTCTAATTAGGTAATTGACCTTAGACGAGTCGGTACAACATCAAAACGTCACACTCATTTTTTGTGTTAACTATTTTCTAATTTTGTACCAAGATATCAATGGACTAACAAATAAATCGGATTTACTGCTTTTGTGTTTCCTTGAATTATCGCGGAATGATTCCTCAATGTATTGACATTGTGTGTATAACAGTACTACATGATGCTCAATGACTATATAAGTACACACTTATATACCTGAAAAAAATGTTTAGTATTTTACTTTATTATCTGTATATATAAAAACTAATGTTTATGTGTGTGTGTTTTTTCTAGAATCGTAAACATGCAATGCATTTGAGAATGTGATGGTCTTTAGTAAAGTTGTTCTGAATGCGCCCACGAAGGTTTCTAAGTTGGTACGGCTAATTTATCGACAGATGACGCCACTGTCAATCCAATGAATTTTATATATTGCTGTGATAGTTCATGCTGATTTATATGTTGGTGGCGTAGCAACGCGCGCTGAGTACAGCTAGTCTATACTAATAATAATATAAAGCTAAAGAGTTTGATTTTCTGTTTGTTTGTGTGAACGCAATAATCTCTGGAACTACTAGTCCGAATTGAAAAATGATTTCAGTATTAGTTAGCCATTTAGCGAGGCTATGGACTTTTTAACCGACTGTGGTAAAAAAACGGATTCACGAAGTTGCGGGCGTCCGCTATATTTTATTATAAAATTAGCTGCGCCCCACGGTTTCACCCGCATAAGTATATCTAATATATAAAATTCTCGTGTCACAGTTTTCGTTGCCATACTCCTCCGAAACGGCTTGACCGATTCTCATGAAATTTTGTGAGCATATTGAGTAGGTCTGAGAATCGGCCAACATCTATTTTTCATTCCGATATTCCCACGGCATCGAAAGTTACGCGGGTGAAACCGCGGGGCGCAGCTAGTATACGCATAAATATTATGTATAGATTCCCGTGTCACAATGTTAGTTACCATACTCCTCCGAAACGGCTAGAGCGATTCTCATGAAATTTTGTGTCCCTATTGGGTAGGACTGAGAATCGGCCAACATCTATTTTTCATCTCGATATTTCCACGGGGTCGAAACATACGCGTATGAAACCGCGGAGCGCAGCTAGTATATATAATACAATAACATAAAAACACTTTTTTTAACCAAAAAAGATTATCGTCCCCTTGGGAGATGTTTTACGCGGGCGCAGCTCGCTATAAATGTTAAATACATTATTAAACATACAGTCTCACATATTATACAGTCTTAATTAATACTAAATAATTGTGGTGATCTAATAACTAACTCCATGTAATAGTTTAATTTAATTACACTAGTTGGTTGGTTGTCAAGGCTGTTGATTGACAGTGAGTGGTTTTTACCAGCTAGGTACCCTAGAATTTTACGCCTGGAATTGTTGTCGTTATTGTGCTACAGCCCCTAACACAAAGAAGTAACCTCCTTATGTTGAGTCACAAATATATTAATCTTTTTTTAGAAGATTATAAAACGATTTAAAACCGCGCGCTCTTGATGTAATATGATTGGTGAAATAGTGTGAAACAGTACGTACCTATCGTAAATATGGCAGTTCCGCTAAAAAATTCCAATAATCAGCTGGATTTATCAATGTATATTTTTATAACATAATTAGAGCACTAATGAGATTAATGTGCCTACTATGTATTATATCACTAAACAAGCCTGCCCTTATCTTGTACTACGGTGCGAGTAATTAATTTAAGTTCAGTTTGCCTTCATCCACACATCGTTATTGACAGCCAGTACATTTCGCAGGTTAGTTTTATGTAGCTGTGCTTGCTACTGTTGTCCCACTCCGTGAGTTCGCTGAAATCCCATTGCATGTTGGAGGCCTCGCCTCCGACAGAGCACTGGGAAATCGCTGAGAAGAAGGGCAACACGTCTGGATAACCATTAAGCGGTTCTATTAAGGCTTCGGTAGTCTTAATACCGCTCCGACTCGTCTACCCCTTGAAGTATAAATAAAATTCAGGATTATTTTCACTCAAAAGAAATTTAGAAATATTATCGTACTCGTGCGTTAATTTGAGCCATTTCATGTTTGGGGCTCCTAGTCCTATCCCCGCCCTTGATCTGTACTCAGCCAGCAAGAGCCTGGTATTGTATGACCCTGGCGAACTGAAGAAGTTTGTAATTACAGGATAAGAGGTGGGGTGAACAGTAGCACCAGCCATGAACGACCCCGAGCGCATCGCCCGCGAGGGTCTCGCCTGCGAACTGCTCAATAACGCCACACAGCCTCCTGAAGGTACCTCATACCAGCACATTTATTTATTTATTTATTAGGTTAGGTTCATCAAAATTGAACTGGCGTAATACATCAAAATTGGAAATTAAAGTACATTAATATATTAAATTGAACGCAATACAATTATAATAAATGAACACATCAGGACAGGATCTCACAACAACTCGCTCGCGCCCACTTCATGTTGTAGCGGCGCACGGCACGCCAGGCACATCGCGCTCTCGGTGGGTGATGTTGATAGTACTACTACATAGTAACTACTACTACTACACTACATAGGCAGTATAGGGTTGAGCAAGACGAGAGCTGCTGGATGCAAGTGGCTCTTGACTGTGACCCATAGCGCTCTGTGGGGGTCCTATGAGCAGCAGTTTACGCCCCCATCAGTCGAATGACTAATGAGTATGCTCAAGTAAAGCAGTGGAAGCCAGTAAACATCTGTTCTCAGGCCACAGGCTTCTTCCACTTATTAGATCTCTTAGAATAGTAATAACGTTCTTCCCCGGGTGTGTTCCAGGCGCGTACTGCCCGGGCGTGTTCGACTCGTGGCAGTGCTGGCCGCACACGCCGGCCGGACGAGCCGCCTACCGCCCCTGCCCCGGCTTCGTGCCAGGGTTCAGCACACACAGTCAGTACTCCCACATACTACCTCCAACTTTATATTTATACATCCTCCTAATAATAATAATAATAAATAATAAACAAATATCTGTGGACTTTACACAGCACGTTAGCCTAGCCCCGTGGTAAGTACCGTAATGACTTGTATTACGGGTACTAGACAATGTTTTATAAATTTAAGAAATTGCAAATATTTAAGATTTTTATAATAGAAACACATATTATAAAACATAGATAAACATCCATGACCTAGGCAGGATTCGAACCCGGGACCCCTGGCGCAACATGCTCCACTACCCGAGCCCTTTAATGTAATGAAAAAAAAAGGTTACCTTTTTCATATAATCAACCACAGGGATTGAAAGGCAGACAACAAATAGATCCTGTAAAGGTTCTTTATTTGTTTTTTGAGGTACGTAACCCTAGAAATAATACGAAACCTCGCGTGCGCTTATTTTGACATCTGCCATTGGCGAACTCATTGATCTCTATAACTGGAAAGCTGAAGGATATACGAGAATAAACAAAACTTCAGTAGTTCACGCTTCACTAGATATAATTACTAATGAAAAGACACATTTTCTGTCCCCATTTTAAAATATTTGCTTTCCATGCTCGGAACCCAGCATTTATGTATACTGTATAACCAATGCAGACGCCATGCAAGTAGTAGATCACAGCATAACTATTACTAATATATTTTTGAGTGAAGGGAAGTAAACACGCATAGCACACTAAGTACAATTTTTTTTTACCGCTTAATTGATTGTAATATTGAAATATTTGTCATGAGTAATATTTAATTTGTCAAATTATGTGTTACGTATTTATATTCGTGAAATGAATGTGCTTTTGTGCTTATTTTATGTATAGCATCAAAAATGTGTCTCTTGTATTGTAAAGTAACTCTTGTCTGTGTCTCTTGTCTTAATGCATTAGCATTAACTTGGTAGTTGGTACGATGTGACGTACTTATTATTGTAGTAATATTAGTGTATTTTTGGTTTTAAATAAATTAATTAACTTTTGTACAACAGAAATGGTTTGCTTATATATTATATTAAGTATTAACGAAACGGTAACATAATTAAAACCTTAGTTCTGTGATAAACGCAACGAGTGACATTGATTACGTTAGAAGAATGAAGTAGCAATGTTAAACACGGGTTAAAATAGTAATAAATAAAATAATCTAAGTATTACTCGTATGAAGCCGTGGATCACTGCTAGTATAAGAACTAGTCGACGCTTACTGGTCGAAACTCGACCATATTAAATTTAAATTATAATCAATTTAATAAGTATAAATTATGTATTAAAATATTCTATGATCGCCCATCATCAACCGTTAGCCAAGGGCGCCGGCATCGGCAGCGGGGTGCAACGGGGTGCAATTATACCCCTCTGTCGCAAAAGAAAGTAGTTAGGGTATTAGAAGAAAGTAGCCATTGAGAAACTCTGTTTCTGTCATTGTCAGACAGATCGTAATAAAACTACTTATTACTCGCAACTCTGTTATACACATGCTATACATGTTTAGTTTTATATTTTATTGTTAATAGAATGTATAGATGTAGATACCTACACCTCCCTGAATCAATCCTGATGGCGCCCATGCCGTTTATTGTACTAAATATTACTGCTACATCAGTTTCAACTGCATCATCGCAGAATAGACTAAATCATGATTTAATAATCATGATTTACGTCATTGAGCATACAAATTATTTTTAGTTTGATTTTCGACTCTCTGACAATGATCTGACTGAGTGACGACAAATACTTGTGTTTGTGTTTGTCAAATGTACAGTAGTGTGTGTAATGTTTTATTTATTATTGATTTAATGTAGGTACTTTATTAGCGTTATTTTTGAAAAACATTAGCGTTCGGCACTTCTACAACTATTCACTATTACTAAGAAGAACTATTCATAAGAATAGTTTTTACAATAAGTTTGCTAAATTTCAGACTCCTCCGTCCGCATAATTCTCGTAAAAAGTTGTCCAAAGTTTTTGCTGCCCGTATTAATATAATAATAATATGTGTGATATTTGATTGCAGAGTTAGCGTTCAAGGAGTGCACAGACAACGGCAGCTGGTGGCGCCACCCTGCCAGCGGCCAGCCCTGGTCCAACTACACAACCTGCTTGAGGCCCCAGGACAAAGTAGATATTATATACGCTATTTGTATAGAGATATTTTAAAAACTTTATTTACTAAACAGTACCTACAATCCTTAGATCATTTAGTATGATCTAAGCTACAATCACACATAAAAATATTCTAAGTTAGTAATTATAGTCGGCAGAGAGTTATCTATTAATTTTGATACCTAAAAGGAAAAATGGAACCGTTGTAAGATCACTTTAGTGACCGTTTGTCCATCTGATTGTCCAGGACGAAGTTGCAATTTAATATCAATTGATGTTAGCTATTTCTATAAGTACAAAAATAGTCGGACTTTAATGTCAATATTATCAAAAGATACAAATGTCTGAGCGCAAAAATTTTCTATTCTGACGATCAATCAATATTATTGACAACTATAATCATCAAAGGCATACTCAGCACTTCATACTTCTTGCCTGTCTAATTTGAATGAGTGAAGTATGTTTGAGCCTTTGAGGGGTGAAGAAACCTCGGAAACGCGTAAAGGAAAAACAAGCAAGAGAAAACGAGACACCGCCTTCGGCGTTGGGGCTGTATAGAGTCCGGATCACCGACCTTGACCAGGCTTTGTAAAGTTTTTATAGTTTGTGAACTAAATGCTTTAGGTATAACACACAAAATGATCTTTACTACATTATACAACAAATCGTAATCGAAAACCGGAATGGTTTATTTTATAAATTCGGGGAAGCTTTTTGTAGTGCAGGATTCGTATGTACTTTAGGTATTCTGATATTATTAAGACTATTATTGAAGTAAATAATTATCTGTCTAGTACATATCCATTACAGCCAATCGAATCTAAATCAACAATATTTCTTGCGTCAGTTGGGCAGCTTACAAGACTCACTGACATACAAGAAAAGGCCTACTCTTAACTCAAAGCCAGGCACCTGCCTGCAAGGGTGGCGGTAGTCATCTATAACGTACTCATATATCTCTTGTCCGATAAATAATTACAACTATAAAAACCTATGTTTAAAATTTATCTTTGTTTACAGGACAAATGGGGCATCGCCGTAGTGTACGAGGTTGGCTACTCTATCTCGTTAATAGCGCTGCTGCTCTCCTTGGGAATATTTTTCTATTTCAAGTGAGCATCTCATTGCGTGTTTATTATCATGCTTCTTCACCGTTCTTCTATAAACATAGCATAGAAACCATAATACGCTCTAAATATCACAGTCCATGTCGTGCTGGTTCAATTCAGCTACAATACAGATGTGCAACAATTTTCAAAATGTGTATATGTACATCGCACATTTGGTCTGCAGGAATCTACGTTGCGCACGCGTCACGATACATATGAACCTGTTCGCGTCCTTCGCGCTCTACAACGCGCTGTGGCTGACGTGGCACGAGCTGGTCCTGAATGACTTCCAGACTGTGGCCGCCTCGCCCGTCTGGTGCCGCGCGCTCTACGCTGTGTTACAGTACTTGCTACTCACCAACTACACGTGGATGTTGTGCGAAGGACTCTACATACATACGGTGCTAGTCAGCGCCTTCATCTCCAAGGAGTGGCTGGTTCGTGTGATGCTTGCTGTGGGCTGGCTGCTGCCGCTGCCTTCCGCGATAGTGTACACCGCGCGTCGAGCCACCGCCGATGTGAAAATTTGGTGGAACGACGATGATCCTCTTTTAGAATTGATCATCACTGCTGGAGTCGCAATGCTACTGAACTTTGTGCTTCTAATGAACATTTTGCGCGTTCTTTGCACGAGATTGCGAACGCGGGGCGTGTCAGACCCCTCAGCGACCACCATGCGCGTGCTCCGTGCCACATGTCTACTGGCACCGCTATTGGGTCTCCAATATCTAATAATAAGTGTGCGGCCATCAGAGGAGGCGCGCGGGTACATGGTGTACGAGTACTTCGCGGCAATAACGACGTCGCTGCAGGGGCTTTGCATAGCGGTGCTCTACTGCTTGTGCAATGGCGAGGTGCTGGCGCAGTTACGGCGGTGGCGGCACGTGCTTTCCCTCCACAATGCCAACTACACCACCAACGCCACCGAGTCGGTGAGTTCCAAGCGTTGGTATAATATAGACACACATTTATTGTTCTAACAATTGTAAGGACTTCTTTAATTAGTAAAACTCTTAAAAGTTTGCATTTCAGCAACCGGAAGCGGCAACATGAGGTGTGGAGGACAAGGTGTGTCTGAAGGTGGGAGGCACGGGCGGGACAGAACAGACAGCAAGTCACAGTGGGGCGCAGCAGCGCATCCGCTTGAAGAGCGTTGACAATGGGGGCGGCATCCCGCAAGCCGCTTCATGTGTATGTGGACAGTGACATTGTGGAGTGTGAACACTAAAATAGAGCAGATTAAGCAGAGTGGATTAATTATTTGGTTCGAAGTTAATATAACGGGTGACGCTGTTAGATTGGATGAGGTTGAGAGTGGTGAGAGAAGTAGGTAAGATGGAATATTCTAGATTTTTCCTGTAGGCTTCGATAACTTAGACTTAATGACAGTCAATCCTAAATAAGGACGATTGTTTATCTGTGAGCGAGCTGTCCAAAGCCACCTGCATGTACATCAATGGCTGACGTGCCACACGCGTGTCTTAAGTTCCACACGTGTGAGCAGAACAGCACGTGCACGAAGCCGCGGTGCTGTGTGCAAGTGACCGTTCACTTGTCACTCGCTGAACGCTGAACATCTTTCGTCACTAAATGACATGTACAGGAACTCTCATCAGTTATTTTAGAATTATTATTGTAAATATTTAATTAATTTAAATTAAGTTATGAAACAGAGTTCAAATAAATTCGCATTTTATATTCTCGCAAATCTTTAAAATTTTACATAGGCTACTACTACTACAACTAATAAATGTGCACAATGTTGAAGTAGCATATCAATATATAATATTACCAGCACTAGTCACAATGTCCATCAATATTATTGAGTAAAGTGTTGTGTAAGTAAACGTTTTTTAAGTTCTTCACATAGTCACATTTGTTACATTTATCGTGTATTTAATAAAATATATCGAATTAGCAATTATTGGTAACGTTATCGGGTATGAATTTTGTTGAATGTGTTGTACAGTTCAATATGATGGCATAATTCTTTCATAATATTCAAGCCCTTTTTGTCACTACCTTTTTGGAGACCCTCCAATTCTCGAAAGTTGCGCAAATGAGAAGCTATATAATAAATGGAAGAGGGGCACTGGTGTCTCCAAGAAGTCAGGAGACACACACTTCTTTTCGAATCCTCAAAACTGGAGTTCCATTAACCTACCAGTTAGAGATGAATGTCCTAGCATCTTCAGAACTCTGTTCGCGCTCTCACGTACTCTCCGTAGTAGCAAAGTGACTTTTTAGCTTATTACCGCATAGAAGCCCTCTACTCCGGCAACGGCAACATGCCAGACATATTGCAATAGTGGAGGAGCCGGAACAGAACCCTGAATATATTATTATATTGGATGCAATGACTTGCGCTCCCTCTTTACATACAAATCATCACATATATTCTTTGTGACCATATGACCAAGGCAATTAAACTGTTTCACACGGTTAAATCGTGCTTCATCTAACAGTACTGGTGGTAGGTCCTTTGTTGTAAGAGTTAAACACCGTGAACACTTTTTTTTCATATTGTACTTTAGGCTATGTGACGCAGCATAAGACTCACATGATTTTAACAAACTTCTCAAACCATCAATTGAAGGGCTCAGCAGCATCATGTTGTCAGCGGAACTTAAATTACTGCCGCACATGTCATCTACGAAACACCCGACATGCTTGCTGATAAGCTCCTTTATAACTCTATTTACATATTATATGGTTAACAACAGTGGAGATGTCAAACCACACTGTCTCACTCCATATTCGAGAGTATATTTATCAAAATGTGCACTTCACCATGTCACACTTGTTTGGTGATTATACCAGTAGGATAAAATAGGTACTGTTTCGGAAGTGGCATTGGCATCTCTCAGCTTTGCCGGGAGCTTCTGATATGCAACCATATCAAAAGCCCTACACAAATTTAAGAAACATGCATAGACGACGAATGCATAGAAGAAGTTCCCTTAACATAAGTGTTGAACAGTTTTGTTTTAGATCCAGTATTGCATTTTCAATGGAGAGCCCCGTACGGAAACCAAATTGTGTGTACTGCAGTGATTTATGTTTATATAGCTCTTTGTTGAGTAGCACGTCACCCCCTTTGCAGTTACTGTAACCTACTAGATTGGTCTGTAATTAGTTTTATCGGAAGTATCCCCAGTGGAATTTTCCACTACAGCTACCATTACGGTCCGCGTGAGGTCTTGACATAGATAAAAATGACTTAAAAAACTGATATAACATGGTTAATACTTCACAAATATGCGGCCAAGCATGCTGCAAGAGCTCAATATTGAGCAAAAGAAGGGCCCGCCGATTTTCATGTCCTTTTTAATATGATCACCAGAAATTTTAATATGTATCTTTTGAGGAAAACCTAATGGGTTGGTGAGCCGGGCAATATTCGAAATCAGACGCCTACAGCAGGCCGGGTGACTCTTAGAAACTGTCTTTAAGCCACTGTACTATTTTTAGCAATGTCATGGGCCTACCGCTGCCGGTATAGTGTATACCTCTGCAAACCTGTCAAAAATTGTTTACAAATTACGACATCCATAAAGCCAACTAACATCGCTTTGAATCCGTATAAAACCCATGTAAAAGTAGTAGTATGATATACTTAGGTATATAAATACCTGATAAGGAAAAGAAAAAAAAGTAAAACAAAACCTTATAATATGTTTGGAAATAGATTGTGTTTGCAATCGTGCGGTCATATAGCGACTACAGATGCCTATACAAATCCGCACATAAATCATGTAGATGTGTTCCTTTCTTACTCATTCACGCTCACCTTACCTACCCTACCCCCATGCGGGTCACTGGGTAAATAAGTAAGGCAAGCAAACTAGATGAAACGCAACATCTTAGATGTCACTTCACACCAGTATTAACTATTATGTGAGCGGCAGATAACAGCATAGTCGTGCAGACTTCATTCAGATGCCTTTTAATGTTTTATTAAGTAGCTTTTACATTTGTAGACGCTCCCTTTACCTTCCAGTGCAGATTTTTTCCTTTTAAATACTTTTAGAAGCTAGAATGCCAGACTTGTATCATCTTGCGACTGAAATTTTCTTGTGTTAGGTGCCTAACGTACGGCTCATTTGGTAGAATTAAGTAAGAACAGCTATTTTTTGTATAATATAAGGGGACATAGACATCCGCATAGAAGCTATACAGATGCGTTGCTCTCCTTCCTTCTCCTTCCCCCATGGGATACACACCGCGCGAAACGCGACCTGGCAGCTGTCACCTTACACCGATTTCGTGTAAGCGAGAGGTACCTCGCCGGTCGTATCACCCTATTTCGGCTACATACATGCATGCAGCGGGGCAAAACTTCTTATATTATTACATATGAATTAAACAATTCGCGTAATATAAGATTATTCAGTGCTTCTTATTGCTAATGAAAGGACTTAACTAAACGAGTGAAGTTTTAGAACATTTATAATTGAAAAATATTAACTGTCAGAATATTGGTTACAGAAGAGACGCATGTTGCTTAATCATAATTTTGGTTAATTGGTCAGTAATGAGATACGCTGATATACGGAACACTAAAAACTTAGTTTGAGTATTTCTTGCATAGCTGATTGTTCAAGTAGCGTCAGTGGCGAAACAAACAAGTTATCCATTCATATAAGTCAGTGGCGATATTTGACAAGTGACAGAAAGAATAGTAAACAAATGACAGATCCAAAATTCAAATACATAAACTTGTTCCACCTTCTTATTTTATTTTTTATTTACCTAGTCTAAAAAAATAAACTTTACAGGATAACTTTTTATTGCCTTGATTTTACATTTACTGTAGATAAATACGATCTACAATTAATATAATATATAAATTAATTACGTTGTCGGGGTTGAAAAGCTGAAGTAGCGGTCAGAGTTGATGTCGTGGGTCTGACCTTCTCAAGGTGACCGATATCACAATATATCTGTTCAGTACGGGCTTAGCAACGATACGTTGCGGTACCGTCGCTAAAGATAATAAATAAAGCAAAATGAGCGTACAAACAGATTCGGATAAGCGGAAGCAGATATCGGTTCGAGGCATTGTTGCTGTAGAAAATGTAACCGAAGTGAAGAAGGCTTTCAATCGCCATGTCCATTATACTCTAGTTAAAGACAGAAATGTTGCGACTCCGAGGGATTATTATTTTGCCTTGGCACATACAGTACGAGACCACCTCGTTTCTCGTTGGATACGCACGCAACAGTATTATTATGAAAAGGATCCGAAGGTATGTTTCGTTTTTATTATGAACCCAAAATATTCCGCAAGATATTTTTTATAACAAGTAGATAGTAGTAACATGTACCTCACATTAGTAAACAGTACTCTTAGTTTTACCAACTACTACTACAACTAGTTAATAAAATTTAAGACAAAGTAAGCTAAGGGAATATTGATGCCAGTATATTATCCAAAGTAACAAGTTCACATTTGTGTGCTAAAAACTTAATATTACCTATTTATTTTACAGTCATTGTTTTACTTAATACAGCATGTATTTAGAATAAATCAATGCTAAATCTATTATCTAATTCGACCTAAAACAACCTACCAAACATAGACAAGGTCAGAATGCAAGAAATCTAGTCTAGCCAGATGTTAAATATTGTTACTAAAATGGGACAATACTTATAAAATAAATAATAATATTAAAATTTAAATATTAAGTTGCTGGACCCTAACAGGGTATCATGTATGGACACATAAAAATGTAACACCTTTTATACTCATAATTGCAGTAGAGATTAGTCCAGAAATAATGTTTGATAAAATGTATGTTTTAATAAATTATATTTTTGCCTATTTAGGCTTAATCAATACTCATGAACCTTTTAAAACCATGGTTTATGATCCAATATTATGTGATTAAGTCAGAAATTAAAATAAATTTTATCAACAAGAATTAATTATAAGTTGTCATCTATGCTCACATACTACTTTAAATTAATATAAGCTGTAAAATGGTATTTCATAAACTATTATAAAATCCCTAATTTTATAAGATATCTTGAAATAACGATTTCACATTGAAATCATATCACAAGGAGCTGAATAAAACAATGTAAATACTTTTTAACAGAGAGTATACTACCTGTCCCTGGAGTACTACATGGGCAGGTCACTACAGAACACCATGATAAACCTGGGAATTCAAGGGACTGTGGACGAAGCCCTGTATCAGCTCGGCCTTGATATCGAGGAGCTGGAAGAGCTAGAGGAAGATGCTGGTCTTGGAAACGGTGGTCTTGGAAGATTAGCTGCATGCTTCTTAGATTCCATGGCTACACTGGGATTAGCAGCTTATGGATATGGTAAGTTTATTTAGCAAATGTCGGCTGGTTCATTCACAATGGAATACAATTTACCTATGATGTAAGTTGACAGTGTTAAATTGGCGTTGTTCCAAAATAACTATTCTATAGACTATATTAAAAGCAATTGAGAACATTTGTGAACTGAAATTTGTTAGAAGTTAGAGCCATATGTGATATTTCAGGATTTTAAATGACCAAGTGTGTAGATAAGTTGTGAAACATTATTCTTTTTGTGCCATTTAGAAACAATAATAGATATGATAAAGAGCAAGATGATCAAACCTGCATAGTTCTGTCTTTATCAACAAGCCCTTGTATTTTTCTACCGGCATAAATTATTTTTAATTTTGTTATCTAGATTTGGCATCTATCCATATTACATTAATTTCTACAACACCCAAAACAGCACCCTGCATGAATATTGCACACAACAGAAAATTAATCATAAAAAAAATATTTCTCTAAAATCAGCATTAATTGTCCATCCTCATTAAGAAAATGATTAAATTATACTTGTGCTTGGGACCGTCTCGCTCATTCCAGAAGTATAAGTTTTTGTTAAGGTATCAACATTACAACAATGAAACAATAAGTAAGAGGTAGTGCCACACTGCATGCTTGCATGCAACCAAATTGGGCCAGCATGACCTGGGCGGTACCCCTCGCTTCCACGAGACCGGCGTAAAGAGACAGGTGTGCTGTCGCGTTTCGTGCGGTGTGTAAGTAGCCGGTGGCCCTTGGAGGTAGGAACAGAAAGGAGGGAAGCGCATCTATATAGCCTCTATTTGGATGTCTAAGGGCGTCGGTAGTCATAAAAATGGCTCCGACTGCTCGTTTGCTATACCATAAAAAAATATTTGAAATTAGTTATTGAAAAAATCCACATTCTCACGCCAGATCCGTTTAAAGGATCATAGGGTAGCAATGAAAACCAATAAGGCACTATCCACACTCAGTTGGTTCCCTTCCTCCGCATTCATTTTAAGTATCATCAGCTGGTTTTGGCCAAATCTCAAGTTTATGTGGTTTCTAGTGGGAAATGGTCACTCTAACGGTTTTACTTTATAGGAAATATTACTTATAAGAATAATGTGAATATCGAAAGCTGTACCAATCGCGGCTCTATGGCCGGCACTCCTCGCCGGTAGACCAAGAAGTAGTGCTGGCTGCGATGTAAAATTTGAGTGCGGGCTAGTGACATGGCCGCATTATACCGCGCCGTCACGACTGGAGTACATCTCCTTCACACGAGTCTCAATACAATTTAATAACACGATGTTTATGTGCATATCTTGACCGCACGGTAACTAAATCCTTTAAAGGTTCTTTCAGGTGACTTCGAAGCATGAAATTATTGATTTATTTATAACTATATCATAGAAAAAGTGTGTGCTTTAGACCACACAACTGAAGTAAAACTTAATTATCGATTTTCATTACTGTAGTTACTATGACAACATGTCATAATATGATATTTATTTTTTAATACAAAAAAGTTTCTCTTTAAACGAATTTAAATGACTACTTCCGTTTGCCTCGCCCAATGTGTGATTTTTGTAACGCTCGCGCCAGCTTACTCCCCAAGTGCTTGACTTGCTTCGAAAACCGTCTCAAAAGTGTTTGTAAGCTGTTAGTGACACGATGGGTGAAGCGGTCAACACATCTGCAACATCATTAACCGTGCGGATATTAATGGGCGTCGATCGCCACGCCCGATACTGCTTTATAGAACTGCATTTCTTCAGACATTTGGGAACAGACGAGGCCAATCCGGATCGGAAGACAAAATGACATAACTTCTTATTACGATCTTTCGTTTTATTTTGATAATATCGACACTTCACTCGCGGTCGTTCACCCGACACCGAAATACTTGTACAAGGCTGCGAGTGGTCGTACACGGTACAGATACGACGAGTGATTCAGCTTGTGATATCGTGACCGACCCATGCGGCTCTCGGGATTTCGTTCCCAATAACTACCTACTTGTTCCTAGATTCTCGTATGTGTAGGTCGTCTGATGTTCGTTAATCATATTATTATTGTTTGGTGTGTAAGGACTTTAAAGCTAGGCTTTATGGTGTAATGTAGAGACGTTATTATATCTATGCCGTCTAGCTGAAGGGACCGAGCAATTTCGGTAAAAAAATATATCATAAAATAATCAGCAATTTGCGTGCATATAATAGGTATAATTGACGTACCTACACATTTTTGGCATTAACTAAAACTATGGCATAGGTATTTCTAATATGAGTTTAGTTGAGCTTGCAAATGTAAGTTTCTTCTTTTATATTATAGGGCGGCAAACGAGCAGTCGGAGCTATTTTCCTGACCAACAACACCTATTGACATCCGCACAGTGGCTATACAGTTGCGTCGTCCCTCCTCCTTTATGAGCTACCGACTACAGACCAGTGTGTCAACGTCTTATAAGTTGAGCTCGCGAAGACCTTGTAAATTGCGGTCCTCTCTATTTCAATCATAAATGTCTCTAGGTCTTCGGGGGCGTCCATAATTACGTGAGATGTTTAAGGAGGAGACGGGTTGTGTCAAATCTCATCTAATCTTACGTTGGAGAAAAGGGGTCACGGCAAATATCACGCTATTTATTTTCTAATTGAAACAAAAAAAATACTATTTTGGTTCATTATCCAGATTGTGCATGCATAAGATTACGATTAAGATGAATGATTCTGACCAATACATTCGATAATTAAATTAATTCTCACTGATAGTCACAAGTGCGAAACGCCAACGGGTGGCTACATCAGGACGAAGTTGAAGGAGCACCGAGCAGGTGATTTTACTGAGAATGTGGACATGTTGGTCACAATGGTGCGCATGATTCCATGGACAGAATTAGAGTAGATATTCGTTTTTAATCGCAGTAGTTACGATTTAAGTACTCTATTGTTTAATCTTTATTGCACGTATAACTCTCAGCAATGTTGAATACTAGTCGTAAATCAACTTGTTTACATAAGAAACCCACATTTTGAAACAACTCACGTGAGATTCACCTCACCAGGAGAGGAGGGAGGTATAGAAAATTAAAAAAACCCCTCACGTAATTTATGGACGCCCCCTACTGCTTGATACAGGAAGACGACGTCGTTCTGCCTGCAGGACGTCTTCCTTTATCACGCACGCCTCTATTGCCCACTCCTTGCAGTCCTCAAAACTCCGGCCTAACGTATCTACTTTTTATGAACTATTCACTTTTTAGTTAAGTTTCGTAGATAAACCAGATATTGTTTTACAAGCCTTCACCTTGTTTGCGATATATGTAACTTGTAGTAGCTATCGTTTGAAATTGGGCACAAAAAACAAAAATGATGTGACACAATTCGAGGTCAATAGTTAAACATGAAATCAAAATTGATAGGGTTTAGGCATACAACAATTAGGTAAACAGTTTACATTCAGTACGCGGGTCATGGTGTATTGCATAGGGGCTTTTCCCCGGTCTCGCCAGCACTGTTTCTGCATGACAGGGTCAGAGTTTCCTGGTGGCCAAAGCGGCTGAGGAGGAAGGTACGGCATAACAATTACTCTGATGTCTATGTCGGTAGTCGCGAAAAGCGCCTATAGCTCGTTTGGCCCCGGCCGGTTGCTTTTTTTTCCAAAGTATGTATGGAAAAAACCTGGTCATGTTAGTGCTGAGTGCCGACTTGATATTGCCATAATAGTTATTACAGAAATGACTCATTTCTGTATTACCTACTATTTAATCTGTTTGTCAGGTTTAAGAAACATAATTGGCCTAGCAACGTTTATCTTGCTACTAATTAGAGAGCGCCAGTTGTCCTCAACGGATGTGAGTGTCAAGTAAGGATCAGCGCACACGATCGCACTGACGGCGAAGATACTGGGTTAGATTTACGGTTGCATCACAATGACGTAAGTTCCAAAAGACAGAGTGATTCAATTTAAAGTTTAACCAATACTGCATTAAGGTTCAATTTGAATCCTTACTCTCTTATCTCCTCTCTGCTATTGTGCACTGACCCTAACATAATCAGTGTTCATTAAGATGGTATAAGTGTGATCAGTAACGGATCATGAATGGGGCAAGTGCAGGCGCCCTGACCTGCGCGGCGCTAATTGCCTGATTAGCGCCTGTTTAACAAACAAGTGTATTTCTAATGTCTGCTCTTAACCCTCCCGACTCCACTGGATCCCTCTTATCTCCCCAACTAGATATTAACCCTAATCACCCCGCAAGATATCGCAAATAGGCATACGTTATCTTTATATAATGTTTTATCTGACGTTGTTATGATAGATATTATAGATATCCGTGTTGTGGCACTATGTTTGTCCTGCGACTTTTATTAATAATTTAATATCTG
>LUGF01050212.1:46862-57388 GCA_001625245.1 Calycopis cecrops
TAGCATATCTACAGAATAATCCTCCATGAGTCTTTTTCTGAAAGGTGATTTTTTCCATTTATCCAAAATTATGAGTCTCGGTCGTTCCGAAAAAGTGAACACGGAAAGTGAGGTGACGAGGACGAGTGAAAACCTTCTGATCTGGCATAGCCTCACACTCGTTCTAGAAATATGAACAAAAATTGTTTTACAACAAAATTTCAAATGTGTGTAATAACTAATAACACATCACACAGCTAACATTTCCAAGACTTAAATTGTTTATAAAGTTTTTATTTATTATTACATACATACATACAAAAGTTTTTTACTGACACTAGTACACACAAGTAATTTACGGATTTTACAACTACATGTGTATAAAAGTACATCTATATATTATCTTTAAACTACCTAAAGTATTAAATATTTTATCTAATTTATACATAATATGATTACTATATATAATCAGTAAGAGGTAGTGCCACACTGCATGCTTGCAGGCAGCCTAATTGGGCCGGCACGACCGGGGAGGTACCTCTCGCTTACACGAGACCGGCGTAAAGTGACACCTGTGCTGTCGCGTTTCGTGCGGTGTTAGTAGCAGCCGGCCCATGGGGGTGGGAGGCAAAAGAAGGGCAGCGCATCTGTATAGCCTCTATGCGGATGTTTATGTCCGCTTCCAAATTCGACTAACAATATATATAATAACTGGCTAACAATCTCATCGAAAGGAACCAGCGTCTTTTACTTACAACCGCCGCCACAACCCGAAGGCACCCGACAATTGCCGAGTCGTCTATCAAATAACTAACACTAGGTGTTAATAGCAATCACTTTTTTAATGACATAACTATTAACTGTATCCTGTAGGTGTAGGTGATTATTACTTCGTCCTGTCTATTTATTTTATGTTCTTCACTTGTATCATTTTCCTCACTATATAATATGTGTGTGTGTGTGTGTCAGGTGCCCGACGTGGAAGCGCTCCACAGGAAGGGCTACAACGCATACGAGTACTACGAGCGCAACCCCGAGCTGCGGCAGTGCATCGAGCAGATCCGCTCCGGGTTCTTCTCCCCGGGCGAGCCGGGCAAGTTCGGCGCCGTCGCCGACGTGCTGCTGCAGCACGACCGCTTCCTGCACCTGGCCGACTACGACGCCTACGTCGAGGCGCAGGACAAGGTCTCCGCCGTGTACCAGGACTGTGCCAAGTGGGCGGAGATGGTCATCATGAACATCGCGTCGGCGGGCAAGTTCAGCTCGGACCGGACCATCGCCGAGTACGCGCGGGAGATCTGGGGCGTGGAGCCCACCTGGGAGAAACTGCCCGCGCCGCACGACTCCGGCTAGACCGCTGCACGCGGCAATATTAGTAGTGTGGACGGGCCATAACGTCGTCAATAATTGTTGCACAATATATATTTAACTCACTAGGTATGTCTACACCGGTGTGCTTATTTTTATGTTCAACATTGCTCTAGAATTAAGGTACGCGTATCGCATATGTTCAAGCAAGTTCGACAACACAGCGCTTGACGTAACACGAGCCAAATAACAAAACACTAGGGAGCGAAAAAAACGCACTGGTGTAGACGTAGCTATCAGCTATAAATTTTCTTATCGTGTGCATACGACTAAAACGATGTGAAATCTGCTTCAATATTATAATAATAATATTATTCAATATTATTGCCTTAGCCCGTTTATTACTTGTTATGTTGGTCGAATGGTGTGTAGGGTAGCTCGAAATATATATTATAATCATCGACAACTCAATCCGTCTATGTGTTAAAGAGCGTAGTGTAAAAAAGTGGCCTCTAAACAACGTAAGTTCCTTAATTTTTAACAATTTGTGAAGATTTTAATTATTATTAAGCCAAAATGATAGAAGAAATATGAATATTGTTATAACCTATATTAAATGTTTTTATGAGAATATTTTTATGGTTGTCTATGGTCTTCCATTCGAATTTATTTTGAAACAAATAATGTATGCATATTTAAATATCTGATTGCTGTGCATGTGTGTTTATCTACAAACCAATATATTATGCGTTGATTATTTTTTGCAGTGAACTATAAATGTTGCCATAACTTGTGTACTGTAATGGGATTTTTATAATAAATATTTTTTAATAGGCTGGTTTAACAAGAAATATACAAATAAATTGACTAAGATATATAAAGATAGAAGAAATCATGTCATTATCTACTTTGAATGCCAAGTCAGAAAGCGCAATTTTTTCTATTGCAATAACATAATATTTACCATTTCATATTTTGTTATTGGGTCCAGATAATTTCTTGTTACCAATAGTCATTAAATACAATGTTATATATTATAGTATTTATAATTTAATTAGTGAATAATATGAAGTGTGCCATATAAAGATTAGTCTATGGTTTGTTTGCAGGTTAATGATCCTCTTACGATATTCTTAAATATAAATGTGCGAACTAGTGTTTTCAATTCATTGGACTGAGCATTGTTTGTCTTGTACCTGTCAACTTTGGAAACCAGAACTGACATAATATCTATTCATATAATAAAACTGTAGAAGATGTCATTTTGTCTGTTCCTTGTGCGGCACACGCAAAAACTACAGGACGGATTTTTATGAAACTTTTTGTTTTATAGGTATTAGTCCTCGGTAACATATAGACTATAATTTATCAATCTATATAATGCTGCAGTCGGTATCTCGACTTGAAATACACTTGTAGGGATGAGAATTCAGCCACATAACGTATACGTTACCATGACAACATATTTTGTAATGACAAGACAACGGCTGTAGGGCCAACTAGTTTAACATATAACTATGTGTCGTGACAGTCTATGTGCAGCTTTGAATGGGTTCTTCATAGATATGTCGTCTTGAGAGCCCATTAGCCTGTAGATGAACCGGGCCGAACTATTTAACGACCTAATTTATTTTTATATAACACTGCCAAAATTCTATGCTATTTATAGTTAGGGGGGTTTTAATTAATTTATTGTTAATCTGGCATAATTTGGTATTAATAAATTTTATAAAAATAATGATGTTTTATTGTGCATGAATGAACCACACCTTGTCATGCTTTAGCTGTTTGGCAGCCAAATTACCAAAAATGATCATTTTCATTCGGTATTAAACGACGCACGTTTTTTGAAAAAAAAAAAAAAGATGCAAGTGCTGTCAGCTGTGTGCTATTTCTATTGTGCTAACTTACTAGTTAATGTCCTTCATGAATATGATTTATACTGGCGGCTTCTTGTAAGATGATATTCTCATATCTATCCATTATCTGTTTCTTTGTAACTTAGTTTTTGTAGTTCCCAAACTCGCCAAAACAAGTATAACTTGAAGGGTGAAAAAAGATATGTGTGAGGTGTCATCCTTATCAACCAAAAGACGTATACCTCTTCACGTGTCTGCATTTTAGGTCACAAGTCACAAGACTCTGTAATTACACTCTGAACACTAGCGACAGCAAGCGTGTGGAGAGGCCGTTAGAACTCGCCACTCACTTCTTGGATATTCCGAGCGTGTAGTGCGGGTATAACAAGTGGTTAGATTTGGTAAATTATCTGTTTTTTTATTATTATATATATTATGCGGAGTAAAAATAATAATTAATTACAATTAGGCTAAATATACGATCGAACAATCAATCACTGAACGAAATCCATAAGACTGGTGCCATTTCATTCAAGTATTTGCCTTGTAGGTATTAGTATTACAAATAAATAAATTCACAGGAAGGTTGTAAGAGGGCATCAAATCCGCTTGTAATTCCGTGGTTGTTTATGAGCGTCGGTAGTCGCCAAAAAGCTTCGACTGCTCGTTTGAGCCCATATAATATATAAACAGTTATCCAAAAGCGGGGAAACTAGCGTCTAGTTGTTATGAGTCACATAGTGCATTTTTTTTATTGTCTAAGGGGCAAACGAGCAATCGAAGCCATCACACCGCACGAAACGCGACAGCCGACAACACATCTGTCACTTTACGCCGGTTCCTCCCCAGTCGTGCCGGCCCAATTCGGCTACATGCATGCAGTGTGGCAGTACCACTTATAAAATCATCATACACACGCGTAGCGGCGTAACTACAGGGTGGTAAGTCGGCGAAATACCACGGGCCCCCAGCAATAAAGGGTCCCTGTCAGAGGAGTATCCCAACTAAAAAAAAGTTCAAGTGTTCAAAATTCATCAGATGGGCCCCATCCGATGAATTTGCCACGGGCCTCGAGCGGTGTAGTTACGCCGCTGCACACGCGTTAAATAAAGATAAAGAAAACGGGTCATTACACCTCACGAGGTACCTACAGGTAGCAACGCTATCTGCATGCGTCTCTATTGAACCAGTAGCGTACCTAGGTATATAGTTTGTGCCAATAGGCTAGTACGAAGTAGGTAAATACCAGAAGATGATTCAGGTGTAAATAACCCATAGGTTTTAAAGAAGGGCGGACAATCTAGAAACAATTAAATACAAAACTGATATTTTCAAATACCTATTAAAATAAGTAGACACTGCGTGTGACAGCTCCGCTAGCGACTGGAGTCACATGATTCTGAAGTAAAGCGCAATACGCGGGAAAATGTAATTGATTCGTGATTGATTATATTTTAATGTCGGCATTACCTACTGTTTCAGACAACTCTCCATTTAGTCCATTGAAACACATGAGCTTTGATTTTATATCGGACGCAAGTTTTATTTTTGGGACATGTGTGGGGGGTCAACAGAAGTCAAAAGGTCAAGAAGCTGAACCTCATATTTGTGGGGTCGCCACCCTTGTCTCCCGGTCGCCATCTTGGAAAACGGGATGCAAAGGGTTTTCGCGCTATGTCTTGTAAGCTAGCAATCCTACAGAAAATTTTAAATGCTTTTAAACGCAGCAAATTAAATTGTCTACTAATGAAATTAAACAACTCAATAGTGGAAATTGTTCGTTGAAAAATCTTCAACAGAACTCCCGTAACGTCATTTTATTGTAAAAAGACCTGAAAAACTTATAACCTCCAGAAGAAAATTTGTTACAAAATTTTAACATATTTTTGTTTATAACTTTTTATTGGACACCTGACGATAAAAAGTAATAAAAATAAAGTTGTATACAAGTTAATTGGCTACTTTTAATGTTTAAAAAAATCTGTAGAATTGCTTGCTAACGAGATACAGCTCGAAAACCCTTTACATCCCGTTTTCCAAGAAGGCGGCCGCTCGACAAGGGTGGCGACCCCACAAATTTGAGATTAAGCTTCTATTGACCTCCCCATTCTATTGACACGTCCTAAAAATAAAATTGTGTCCTCTAACAAATGCAATATTCGGTCCTTAAATTATAACATTGCAATGGACTAATTTTGCTTTCGTACTTTTTTCTGATCTTATAGGTACAGTAATCCAATTAGGTACTTTTCAAACCTTAAACTTCATAAACGGTGTTTCTATCAAAATTTTGACGTTACTAATTCTACGTTATTTACATAATATTACTAACAAAAACAGATAAAGTTGGTGTTAACATTCCTTGTTTTTATCACATAGTAGGTAGTGTAGGTATAGAGACTCAAGTACCTGAAGACTAGAATAGTAGAATTCTTTTGTCTATGGCATATCGCCATATTGCTCACTATAAAATTTATGGAACTCGTTCAACACGCAGGACTCGAAATTTTAATCCTCCATGCGCAATTCAACGGTTGATCCTTACATGTCGGCCGTGTTCGCTGTCTCTCGGGTATTCTCGTATCATAATGATCGAGTCGAGCCATTGATCTCCTATTTATATGGATTACTGATACTGTAAATTTGCCATTCACACTTCTTGAATTTACTACTTGAACTTAATCGGGCCACAAATACTATTACAATTGAAAATAAAAAAATATTGCATTTGAATTTGGAATCAGTTATTTTTATATTCATTGTGTTTTCTCATTTTGGCGCCTATACATTATACAATATTTTTGCGATATTAAAATAGAGTGGGGTGATAAAGAGAGCAGAATTGCTGTGATCGCATTACACAAAGTAGGTATGGAGCCAAATGCAATGTTAAAACTCTCCATACACTTAGTGTTAGTCAAATGTTTGTGTACCGGACTATTAATAGGTACAATGAGACTTCCTCTGTGACAGAGAAAAATCTGGCCGTCCACGTAGTGTTCGTACGAAAAAGGTGGTCCAAGTAGTAAAGGAAATAATTCTAAGAAATCCTGTCCGAAAGCAAAAGATTTTATGTCGAGAAATAAGGATATCACCTTTCTAGGTGTTATCCTACATGTCGATACACATATATACACATATACGATGTCGCATATTTTTAGAGATGACTTAGAACTTGCAGCCTATACGCACTGGTCATTTCTTAATTGATATATTAAAGATTAATAGGGTGGTAAAATCGAAACAACTACTGAAGCGGTACGCAAAGGGAATCACAGAAACTCTGTTTATGGATGAGTACTGTACTGACAACAGACCAAATTAATAACTAAGAGCGATAAATTGTTTTAAGCTTTCACGATTTGTATTCATATTTGTATACTGTAAACGGGACTTAATCGCGTTTTTATAAAATCGAAGTATTTCCCTCGACGCTCGACGTTTCGGCCGCAATGCAACGGCCGTGGTCACGAGTAGACGCGATTAAGTCCCGTTTACAGTATACAAACTAAGAGCTAGTTTTTATTCTTACCAATTACCATTCATATTTTTTTCAGTTGTTTCCCTGATAAACGACACAAGGCTAGTAGTATGAACTTTACCTATATAGTTTGTGGTATGAACAATAAAAATATCCGACATGTGACTGAAGGAATAAGCGCGGTAATGCGTTTGGCATTACGCTGGCGTATTTCAGACGATTTTATTCGTAATATTTTGTAAGTGATAAGATTTAATGGAAAGATAAACTGCATCGTTACATAGTGCATTAGTATGCTCTCTGGCTCTACCTTTCGCTCATGCATACGGCAGTGGCAGGTAGGACTCTCCTCTTTCATTCTATTCTACAGCTCTAGCTAGAGTAAGCACCAAAAATGTTTTTTGTAAATAATCTTTTTTTATCTACCATATTATTTAACCTGTGCATATAATGGAAGTAATAACCTTTTCTTACCAACTATTAAATATTAATCTATGGCTATTCTCAGGTTTTACAATTTGATACGTACCTAAACATGTTAAACTCTTAACTTTATCGCCTTTCTTCTTTAACTTTTAATTCTTCAATCTTCCATAATATAGAGATCGGTGAGTCGCGCGAAGACTGCATATCAACAAACAAGATAGATATAGCGGCTATCTCGCTCGCAGGTTGGAGTCGTCGCCCGTTCATGCCGTCGTCGCTACTATAGTAGTAGATTTGCATTCGGCGTTTTTAGCTCGGGCGAGACGGTATTGCCGCTCGTCCTTTCGCGTGTGTTGTTCTGTGCTGTGTGCTAGGAGATACGCAGAGTCGCGACTCGCGTCTTTCAGGTAAAAATCCTTTCATCTTTGGAACCCGTTTCATTGTGCTTTTGTGTTATACGCGGGAATATTTTTCGCGATTCCGACCGGGAGAACGCGCTTCGGCGATCGATAACTATGTTGTCTTCGCAGCTTAGGACGGACCCGCCGTGTAACTGGGGCTCTGTTTTAATAGATATTTTGAATGTGATACATCCGACAATACAACATATTCCGAAATACTACACTAGTAGAAGATTGTGTCCAGTATCTAGACAGTATGAGTATTTGTAAATAGTATGAATGCAGAAATGATTAGGATAATCATTGTTCGATAAAGCTGATAAGTAAGATAATGTATACCGCGTGCAATTTGTTATAAGTAGCTGCGAAATTGTAAATAGAGTCCTTCGGCCATGTGAGCTTTAGCGATATTTCATAGAGCACTTCCTGCACAATCTTTGGTCATATTTGGGTCTAGAACTCTACACTCCCGGTTATACCTACAAGTCAGGGGTTAGCGAGTATGTTACTGGTTGTTTCAAGTTCTAATATTGCATTTATAGTAAATGACTGTGATTAAGATTACCTGTTTAATTCATGAACATTGAGTTACGCAGAAAAGTTTTATAATAATCTCAAAACAATAAAATATCTATCGTAAACTCTATCTAATCAAACTAGAATGAATATTACGCGATCAGTCAAGCGAGGAAATATCAATTATACTAGTCCTTGCATAAATCTACATCGTTTGTTTTTAATTCACTTCGGCAAGTGCAGGTACCAGTTCTTGACACAAAATGTGGCAAGGTAAATAGGTCCTTTGACCTTGTGCGGACTTCACAGACGTTTAGTGACTAATGGGTGAATCACAATATTAATATTAGATGGAAATTGTAATGAATCGATAAAGATGCGTATACTTAATTATATAAAATATGAAGCGTGAGACCACGCCTATGGCGATTTATTTAGCGAATGTAAGTTCGACGGCCGTCCGCGGTGGGACCGTGTTCTACACTCTACGGCGAGATCACAGATCGCTAGACTTAATCTCGCGTGGATTCGTTCCAGTAATTACACCA
The DNA here is from genome assembly GCA_001625245.1 of Calycopis cecrops. NCBI lineage: Eukaryota > Metazoa > Arthropoda > Insecta > Lepidoptera > Lycaenidae > Calycopis > Calycopis cecrops. The sequence continues at coordinate 55,381 of LUGF01050212.1, forward strand.
AACAATGCTCTATTACATGCTTCCTCATTATTTTTATTTGTTTTAAGCTACTATTTACCAAACTACGACTATCAATGCGGCATTGCAATCGAATCGTGCCGAAACGTCCGATTATGGGATATTGCCGCATCTCATAAGAGGGGTTTTGTGTTGTACAGGTAGGAAGGTTTTGAGAGTTCTAAAAGGCCCAACTGGAAGCCATTGAATAAAAGATGCAATTATATAGTCTTTTCAGCACATTTTAAATAACACAAAATATTTATCTACAATTATTTCGTAACGTATGCGATGCGCATGTTAGCCGGTGCATATTTTCCTTGAACTTATAATATTAATATTTAGGGTACTGGACCATAAACATAATGAATGAAAAAAAACGGAGTCCTTATGGCTTATAGGATCATATATCCGCCCTTTGGAGCGGCTGTCAAGGGAACGGAAAGAGTATATTGTCCCGGTGGCACAAAATCATAATGAAATCGTTGAATAAGAAAAAAACCGGCCAAGTGCGAGTCCGACTCACACACCGAGGGTTCCGTATGAATGGGAAGAACATTCCAAACGTAATGCATGGTTTTCAAAAAATTCGTGCCGCAACCGTCTAAAAATAGACGGTTGCGGCACACATTTATCAGGCGAATTAGTTATAAGTTGATAATGATTTTTCCAATGATCTACATATAATTTACTAGTTTCAGATTTATTCCTATATATGTGCTATAAGTTCTTACTTCTTGCCAAATTTTACAACTCCAGGTCAACGGGAAGTACCCGATTATTTTAGGTTTTCGACAAAGTACGTTTTCATACAAAATTTGTGCATAATTGGCTATAACTTTTTATTTCGTTAACTTAGAAGTGTGATTTTTTCAAGGCATCAAGACGTAACTGACCTTCGTATTTGACAAAAATTTCAGCAATCCCTTCACGCGTTTTAGAGAAAAAGGTCTTGACAGACGTACAGACAGACGGACAACAAAGCGATCCTATAAGGGTTCCGTTTTTTCTCTTTGAGATACGGAACCCTAAAAAGGAAAAGATAATAGTGTATTTTAAAAATCCTAAAGAAGTTATACCTATATTATAAAAGAACCCTTACAAACCAATATTTTTAGTTCATTTTATAAAACATACACGACTGCATATTATGTATGTAAATTTTTTGTACTTAATACAATTGACATGCTCTTTATATTCGGGCTGGTACGGAACCCACGGTTTTCCAATCCGATTCGCACTTGGCTGCTATTTAACACAATAATATTCATATCAGTCTAGAACTCTAGATGATATCATGAACCGGAATTTAAAAGCATTTTAATATTTCGAGGTTGGCGAGTACTAGTATAAATATCCTTGCCAGGTCTATAAACTGACGTAAATAAATGCATGCAAGACATTATTTGCATTTAACTCTAGCTGTGCCCTGCGGATTTACTTACGTAAAATCATTTCTAAGTGAAAGTTTCTTTGTTTGGACGTCTGTCCGTCAATCACGCCAAAACTACTGCACGGATTTTACTGTTTTATTACATGTAGATATTGCATGAATGTTACTAACAGGTCGGGTCAACATATGGGCTACATATTATCACGCTATCACCTAGGGGGGAGGAGATGTGAATCTTTCATTAGGAAGAATTGGGAACCTCCATTTTAAAGTCCGAAATCCACGCAGGCGAAGCTGCGGGCGGAAGCTAGTTGCTCATTAAAGTAGTAATGTGTATTACCTCTCTCATCGTCTCATTGCATACAACATCTTAACTGTTGAGATAACTCTTCATTAACCTGAGATAACGTGTTTTAGGTGATTCAGACAAATCATAACAAACATACAAACAAACTTACGCATTTACAATATATTAGCATGCTAGTGTCAGGAGCTACACACTACAGTAGGTACTCTACCGCGCTGTAGACTGTAGGTAGAGCGGCATGGCAGTCAGCGGAACGGTGACATTGAAGTACTGTAGTCGGCAGGTGCGGCCGCCGCAGGATTAGGAGCAGG
>LUGF01050212.1:63969-75166 GCA_001625245.1 Calycopis cecrops
GCCGTGAATACGGCACCGTGCGCCGTAAATACGGCACCGTATTCACGGCGTACGGCGCCGTGGGCACCGTGAATACGGCGACGGCGCCGTACCGTGTGCATGTGGACAAGCCCTTAGGGCTTGTCCACATGCAATGCATGTAACTTTTTATACGATTGTAATAATGTGGACGCAATGTGTCAATATAAAGTAAATATAGTATAATAACTTTATGTTTATTTGAACGTTAATACAATACGTATTGTAATAACCAATTTGCGTACCGTGCAAAAAAAGAAATTGATTACTGCATATAAAATAAATATATTTTTTTATGGTATAAGGGGGGCAACCGAGCAGTCAGTTCGACGTGCTTTAAATGTTTCGCTCTTAATTACTTCCAACGACGATATCGCAAAAACTATTCGTCTGATTGTTATACTGTAAAAGGCAATTTTAATCTGCATTTAACGCCTAAGCTAACTAACATATTCATTTAGATAAGCATTAATACTGAAGTAAAGAAAATAGCTTTGAAAACAACTTAAAGTTTTTAATTAACATTTTGACATAAAAGAGCTTATAGTGAGTTAACCTTCAAGTACTGACGTGGGTGTCTCATAGACGGTGAGTTAACAAAAGTAAGCCTTATTTCGAATCTGTTAAAGATACCCCCGCGCCCTTCCCTGTAGCTTCGGGATTGAACACGTTGATTAATAAGTCGAGAACTCACTAGCGGCACGGCAACACGTTCGGCTGTAGAGCTGCGCAGTGTCTCTCAGACGTGAGGTCACTATTGATAAATACTATAGTAGCTAAGATTAAAATAAATATTTTTCAAGTAAGCGAAATATAGGTTATTTAATTTTTACCAAATAAATGCTGATTTCATATTAAAATGTTGTTTTTTTTACACTTTATTAATAGAACAATAATAAAATGATAACAATACAGGTAAATATGTTCAAATTAGTACTTATAAGTAATTCTTTTTGATTTTTTTAAGCCGTCTGAGATACGTTACATCACCATTTATGATATGACTAAACCACGTCAGTTCTTAAAGGTTAACCTTAAAATCTAGACATATGCTATCGCGGACTTTTTTTTAGAACTTTTAGAGGAGAACATTTTTGTCATACATGATTTTTGCATTACTTTCACCGTTTGTCTAGCGCACGCAAGGAAAGCTCTAAATTATTACATTTTTCCCCGTTTTCGAAACATTTTTAAATGCTGTTCGGCTCTTATTACTCATGGCATGATGTCATATAGCCTATAACCTTCCTCGTTAAATGGACTAACTAATAATGAAAAAAAATTTCAAATCGGACTAGTAGATCCGGAGATTAGCGCGTTCAAACAAACAAAAAAACAAACTCTTCAGCTTTATTTAAGTAAGAGGTAGTGCCACACTGCATGCTTGCATGCAGCCGAATTGGGCCGGCACGACCGGGGAGGTACCTCTCGCCTACACAAGGCCGGCGTAAAGTGACAGCTGTGCTGTCGCGTTTCGTGCGGTGTGTAAGTAGCCGGTGGCCCATGGAGGTGGGAGGAGAAAGAAAGGAAAGGAAAGCGCATCTGTATAGTCTCTATTCGGATGTCTGTGGGCGTCTGTAGTCATCAAAATGGCTCCGACTACGCATTTGCCCCCTTATACCATAAAAAAAAATATCCATTTTATATGCAGTAATATTTTTTTTTTTCGTACGGTACGCAAATTGGTTAGTACAATACGTATTGTATTAATGTTCAAATAAACAGAAAGACTATGTAAACATACTTAATGTTGACACATTGCGTCCACATTATTACAATCGTATAAAAAGTTACAAGTTACAAGTATTACTAGTTGTCATACAAATTGAGTCTATATTTGATTACACTATGTATTCCACGGCGACGGCACCGTGCCACGGTGCGCTCGCCGTGAATACGGCGCCGTGCGCCGTAAATACGGCGCCGTGCGCCGTAAATACGGCGCCGTACGCCGTAAATACGGCGCCGTACGCCGTGAATACGGCGCCGTATTCACGGCGTACGGCGCCGTGGGCACCGTGAATACGGCGACGGCGCCGTACCGTGTGCATGTGGACAGGCCCTAAGGCGGGCCGTATTATTCGGCACCCGCCGTATGGAGACGAGAACATTTCCGCATTACTTTGTTTAGGATCGGGAGCACGTGCGCCGTTCCACTCCGTGCATATACGACGCAATCTGAACGTCTGTCAGTTTATCTGAGTTTGAATCATCGCCGGATACTCGATCCTTCCGTATGATAGTTATGGTGCTGTAGAGATATGCATTACAGATGTAATTTATCTGTGGAGAGTTCTTTCTAGTTTGATGTACTCTATATATAGAGCTATAACTATTTCAGTCTTATGAATTGTTTATATGAATACAGATACGTTAATAAAGTTATGTACATTATGTTAAATAAACTTTATTACCTTATTTAATAATTTATTATCTAATTATACACATGTGTATCAAATATCACGGAAGATAACCTTTGTTCTGTTAACTTTTTTGTAGCTACTTGGTTTTAACATGATAAAATATTTATTAAAGATAAGTTAGCGAAAACATGTACCTTTGCTCTGCTGGATTACACCAACTGTAACAACTAACAATCGCGAATGTCTCAAACAACTGTTAACTTCTTATTTATTTATTTAAACAATTCATCAGATTGCTTATTATATTCAGTAGGTAGCTTAAGACTTTATCGACCAAACCTACATACCTACTACATACCTTGAATATATTCACGGTGGTAACGTCATTCAACGTGGTAACATCGTTTTCTAAAGCTTTGAGGTAGTATTTGTATGCATTTGAACTACAATTAAACTGCATATATATTTCTGATTAAAAATTGTTCTTTCTACAAAATTATATGAAATTAATCTTATAGGGTTTGTACGTAGACGTCTAACAGTTTCCATATTTCAACTATAGAGTTCTGACTCTACATCCTCTTCAATAACAAGTTACAAATAAAGTTATTAGCACGACGCTGTTAAAATCGATTTCGTAAAATTAGAAGAAAGGGACGGACAAATATAGCGCCCCACGGCAGCGCTGAGCGCTCCCCAAAGCTGCCCTTCACGTGCCGCTGCGTTTGGACTAGGGCTGCCATCACCTAAATTGCTGACGCGGACATGGCAAAATCATGGCAAAAAAACATTTGAGCGAAATAAGATTTTTTCCCCGGACATCCCTGAAAATATTTTTTTGCAAAAAAATAAAAACAATAATAAAAACGTCTTTACAACTAGGACAAATCTGGGGAATCCCGGACGGTTGGCAGCCCTAGTTTGGACGAACTACCCGCCTCCTGTGCGAGCAATAATACGTGCCTGCTGACGTCATCTACAATATTACAACGAAACATACGCATGTGTAGGTCAATAGTTCATCATCATCGTCCTGTCTTCCTCTACGTTCTACGATGTTGTTTTCTCCACCAAAAAGACAATTTAAATTAATTAAATATAAATAAGCTATTTTGTCTTATATCTTTGAGATTTATTAAGAGCTATTTGGGTGCCAAGTTCTAAGTAGAAAAGACTACCTCAAATGGGTTGATGAAATAGAAATAGGTATACAAAATACTACCTAATAAATAACCAATACACCCACCTATGCCACGTTCATAGATTTAATCATTAGTTTTAAAACGAAAGCGCCAAAAACGGCGGAAAGGAGGCCTGATGTCCAAATATGGACTTCTTCCGGCTGATATAAATTATTATTATTTGTCACCCGACTATTTAGAAGGGTGGTAATGGTTTTTGAGTGTATGCTATGAAGGTTTACAATCAATATGCTCTGGTCTGGCTTTAGATTCATCTTAACTAGTAAGTAACATTGTGTTTCTCCTTGTTGCAGTCCGGGCCCAGCCGCCGCTCGGCGGCAGTGTAGTTCTGTGTCTGAGAGTGACCCCCGCCGTCAGTGAAGTGTAGTGCAGTGTACACCATGCGCGTCCCACTACCCGCCTTGCTGGCGCTGCTCGCCATAGGTAAGTGACGTCACATAGACAAATATTTTTTTTTATAATAGATAGGCTTACGTTTGGCTACTGTCTCATCTGGTGGAAAGTGTAGACTAGGCCGAAGATATACGTATCATCTGACGAAGTGTATCGTATGACGAAGAAGTCATACGACAGACTAAATCGTGAAGGAAAATAGGCGCAGTTTCAGTTAACAAACTGCCATTCAACTTGCAATTTATTATTTCTTTGGTGTAGTCCTGGCGACTCGCTGTAATCCGCCAAAACTGCGCTTATATTCTATTACTGTTTAGTCGTAGGTACTAAAGTTTGGGTTTTCACTTTTCCGACATGAACACAAAACTCTAAAGGATATTACTTTCGCATTTGTTACACATATTGTAATTACTTTCCGGGCTTTAACACGATAAGATATTAAGGTACTAACCAAAACCTATAACTTTGTTCGACAATTCGACCGGGTTACACCAGCCGTGGTCCCGGGCCGACTCGACTCCCAATGTTATGTTTATATGAATGTGGTGATTACGAACGAACTGCTAAACGATATGTCGCTATTTGTGTATAATGACGTGCTATACGCTGACATCTACCTTGGTGGCTCTGTAATGATTGAGAGGTGGCTTTGGACAACTACTTCGTCATCCTTCTTTGCGTCCACTGCTGTCCACAGGAATGATTAGAAGTGAGCCATGGCGGGGCCGATCCTGGCCACCAGCAAGCTTACTTAAGTAACTTACTAAGCTTCAGCAACTTCACGTATATATTATTATAATCCATGGTTCCTCCTCTTGTAGGCGCCTCTTTCAATAATCGACCATTCGCGTCCCATCTGGTAAAGAGGCTTCATGTTCATAAAACACAGTTAAAGTTGTAAAACGATACTTCAATCACAACAAGTAAGTCAGAGAGCCTGCTATCGAGTTGAACGTTTATTATCAACTCGTAGCCCTTGGGGTAAAGGTCGGCAGCTGGGCAGCAGCGACAGATAGTAGCCCACGCTGCACTGGCTCCACAGCTGTACCGTTTTAACAACTCGATGTTACAATATACAACCTTTTCTGTTGTGATGATTTCTATATCTCATCGAGATACCGCTGGAACACACAACACACAAAGTACAAACCACAATGGAATACAATTTTATAATTGTAGGTCAATGGTACGTAAGAACCCTATAGATTTTAGAAAAAGTGCTTAATTATGCATAAATGACTGTAAATTTTTATTGGTTTTTATTAACTTTATAGAAGTATGACAACACAAAGTACAAACCACAATGAACTAAAATTTTACAATTGTAGGTTAATGGTACGTAAGAAGTAAGAACCCTATAGATTTTAGAAAAAGTGCTAAATTATGCATAAATGACTGTAAATTTTTATTGGTTTTTATTAACTTTATAGAAGTATAATTTATTTCAAGACATCAGAACCTCAGTATTTGACATAAATTTCAGCTCGATTCTTTAACACGTTTTTAATAAAAAGGTCTTGAAAAATGTACAGACGGACAACAAAGTTATCCAATTCCGTTAAGGTTCGTTTTTTTCTTTTTAAACCCTAAAAATAGTGGTTATGGGCGTGGATAGTCACTCAAAGATCGACTGCTGGTTCGCATGCAATAAACATGACCCGCACGCTACATTTTCCGTCGCCATGAAAATGACACGTAGAGCCATGTCAACGTTTTTAAACATATTTATTGCGGCGTCGAATTGGAAGCTGAGTGGCACTTGCTATCTGTGATACGTGATCTGTGCGGTAGGAAATATTACGTGAGATAACATGACGGGCGGTAGGGCCGCCACCCGGGCTGCGGTGTCGGGTGGCGGACTCGCTTGACGACTGCAGTGGAGCCGGAAGTTACGGCTTGACAATAACTAACCAGCGCCTGTTTACTAAGTTATGGTTAGTGGAGAGGTGGAGCGTTGTTGGTAGATCACAATAGACGGTGGTAGATGTATTTGTTGACGTTCGAAAAGTCATTTCTGTAATTCTATTTTGAAAAAAACTTTTTCATTTTCATTTTGATAATATTGTCAATGAGATCTTTATTGTTACGATGATGGCAAGCTTTTGATAGCTTTCTCTCACATTAAACAGTTGTGAAGATAAGCTGTCGCCTTTTGTGGTTTGACTTTGTGGGAGTGGACCCGTAAGTTTAATGCGGATGTTATTGGCGACAAGGCCTCACTGATGATACCATTGTGGCCGGTAGCGTGACTGTGTATTTCGTGGCGTTAGGTAACAGATGAGGGCTTCTCTCTCCGAATACACAGGGATATAATACGTAGATAGGTTAACCAATGTACGTACGGTAGCTGTTTTGACACTGTTACACCACTTTAATGCTGAGATCTTACCGATGAGCTAATGAATATAATAACATAAGATGTAATCAGCAATACGACTCTCTTCCGATGTGAACGTCGCCCCGCGTGTTTCGCAACACTCGTGTTGTGTGAATTTGGTAGCGGCCGGCACGGCGGGCCCCGGTTGTGGCGACCTGCTTGTGGACCCAGATGTGTTTAGTTGTGATATTATATTATTTACAACTGCTTATTAAGCATGTGGAAAAGTTTCCCTCTCCATTTGGCACTAGTATATTATTACGTCAGGAATGTAATAGTTTGTGTTGTTTGTATGTTTGTTAGTCTTTCGTGATTTGGGTGAAGTTTGACGCAGAAAGACAAAACACTCAGCTCGTTTATTAAACTAGGAACCTCAAACACCGACCTGGATGTCTGTGGATCTACTTGACTGCGTCGTGGTCTAGTGGTAAATATGTTCCACCCCAGTCGCGAAGTCTCTCTCCGGTCGTGTCTGACTGCCGTACTATCGGAATATGAGAGTAAATTAATGGAGGCTGCACATGAATCTGTGCAAATACTGCAGTATAATATGTCCTGCGTGGCTGGTTCGTTTCTATAAAAATAGGCCTTGGTAGCCGGAATTTGGCTAGGACGCCGTTATCTCTTTCCTCGGCTACTATCGCGCCGATGGATCTCCCCCACAACTGCAGGCCGACCCGCTCGCCTCGAGTGGCGAGTGTAAATAAAACAAGCGCATATTTGGATACAACTCTATAATTAGCCCACATGTAATACGCGCGGCGCTGTACAAACTCTGTAGTACGTTGCCCGCCGCCTGCCGTCTCGCAGAACGCGACTTAAACACCCGTTCAGTTAGACACACTTTAGCGCGTTAACTACAAGAGTTAATTATTATTATTAGGTGGCATAAAAACTGTATAATAAAAAGCGCTAACAATTCGGGAAGCTCTGCAGACGAATACAATTAGAATGGTTGTGTAGGTCATTATTTTGACATGAATTTTATTTACTTGTTACTACCGGAGTTGTCCTTGTCGTCCAGGTGTGAAGGAGTGGAAATAGTCAAACAGCATTTAAATGTGACTGTTCAGGGTTGGGGTCAGACAATATAGACTAGGATTTTATATTAAGATACTTATATAAAGTTATATTTTACTACTATAGGATATAAGATAATTATTATAACTAAGATATAACATAGTAACCTAGGATATTACATTATACAAAAAGATTTGGGTATTTATGTACAATAGGATATTTCTCTTAGATCTAATGATTAGGATGAGTCGCTCGTGATTGGTTTCCGAACGCGTACTAACTTTAAATATCGATACAATATTATTTAAGCCAAAAAGCGCGGTGTCGCAATTTTGCTGACATGTCCATTATGGTTCGGTGGTTGACCCCAACTTGTACAACGGTTTTGTTTAATTAAAATAAATAGTTACCGTAATATAATAGGTCGTAGGACATATTATCTATGTATCTGCTGGTACAGGTACAAGCATAATTAAAAAAAACCATTATTTGAAGCTCAACCGCAACACAGTTTTTCATAACTTTAATAAACTCAATATCATTGCTTCTTTCTTCTACTATCGATCAAAAAAATTATAAAGCAATGTCCACACAGTTGACACTTGCGATGTACGTACGTAGACACTCAAGAAATTCCCTTCTACCGCAAGGTGAAAAGTTCATAGAATGAAATATATCTCGTCTTCCGACACCTCGTAGGCTCCTAGTCCAGGGAGGTGTCAAAATATAGTGTCACGTGCCACGTGTGTCACTGCCGGCACGTGACACTATATTTTGACATGCTTTATTGTGGTAAATAATGAACTTTGGAATGGGTGATATTTTTTATTATCATTTTTCAAGTTATCACAATGTCACGAATATTTGATGGCACATCTAAGTCTTCAGTAAACATTTTTTTTAGAAAATTGGTGCGAACACGTACATGCACAAAGGTTCACCTTCCCTGCCTAAGTCAAAACTCTGAAGATTTTAAGCGCACATTTAAACAATTTTAAATATCTTTATGTGGTCGTATTTGCGTAACAGAACTCCTAAACTTATGTTACAAAACTTGGCTATCAATAATAATTTTCCAATAGCCGGTGGCCCTGTGGGTGTGAGGTCCGCCGGGCGCGGCCGGCCGTAGGCTGCGGCGGTGGGAGTCTGTCCGAACTTAACTGGGACACCTCGTGACTGCGTTTGTATCTCAATCTCGCTAATAATTGTCTACAATTATAGGTCACTCTAGAATTCTAGAATATTTGAAAGGTACAAAGTCGCCCCGCGGTTTCCCACGCGTTTCGATCCCGTCGTAACAGAAATAAAAAAATGTTTGGTCCGACCCGGGATTTCACGTCTGTGCTTGAACACGCTTACCACTAGACCACGAGGCAGTCACCTCGGACCATGACATACGGATGTCAGCTTAAGTCGATAAGCACCAAATGGCTCATATTGCCGATCCCGTCGTAACAGAAATAAAAAGAAATATACTTTACGTCGTATACTTAAACCTACCGAACATACACATAAATACAAAAGTATAAAAATAGGTCGAGTCGTTCGGAGTTCAACCGCAAACTATAAGTAACGTACACAACACTAGCTTGGCACCGCGGTGTTACGTGCGTCTATTTCGAAATATTGGAATATCAATATTTTTATTACTATTCTTGTACCCCTCATGCACCCACAAAAAAGTAAAATCAGTCGCCTTGGTTTGACGGAGGATCACAAACTCACACTCAGACGCTGTATTTGCATCTACAGAACATGCAAGCCTAATTACAGACTTCTAGACTTATATATAACACTAGCTGCGCCCCGCGGTTTCACCCGCGTAACTTTCGATCCCGTGGGAATATCGGGATGAAAAATAGATGTTGGCTGATTCTCAGACCTACTTAATATGCTCACAAAACTTCATGAGAATCGGTCAAGCCGTTTCGAAGGAGTATGGCAACGAAAACTGTGACACGAGAATTTTATATATTAGATTATGTACTTTTACTGCAGCAAAACTGTTAATTTTCCAATAATACAACAATTTATACACACAGCGTGGACATAATAGCTCGTAATTGGCCTTATCTGACCCGATGACCCTGTAACTTAGTCCGGACTGCGCTCCTATCGCGAAACTATGCAACAGATTTTGATATTCTAGATTTGGTCGTAAAGGTCAATGACCTGTGTGCAACCAACAATTTGGGCACGTAAAGGTCAATGACCTGTGTGGTAAGTTTCCAACGGCCCGCAGTTGTAAAGTCGAGACAGATTTAGGTGCACACTAACACTGGCGCCACTTCGAGGCCCTTAATACGATCTAGTTCTCCACGAGAGTTCTCCCGCCGTCTCCTCCTCCACGGAGGCGCTGAGGGTGCTCCACGACGTGACGACGAGATAACATTATCGCCGACTTTGTATATATAGATATTCACAATCATTCTTGATTTGATTTTTAATAATGTACCCATTTACCTGGTTCTCTTTTGTACTTGCTCCATAAATATTATTGTGTCCCATTTTTGGGCAAAGGCTTCCCCCATTTTTTCATTTTTCTATGTCCAGAGCATAATCAGGCAGGTATACATCGAGTTCATCTCGCCATCTCTTTGTTCTGCCCCGTCGCCTTTTTGAGTTTGGGCCCCATAAAGTGGCACTTTTTTCCCAAATTTCGTCAGGTCTGCTGCAGACATATCCAGTCCAGCTCCATTTGAGCTCTGGCTTTCAGACCCACGTCAGTGATTTTTGTGCGGGAGCGTATTTTCCATAAGTATAATATTTGTAATTCCAACAATAACAAGCTGATTAGTATATTATATCTGCGTCCGGGAGGCCGGGGATTCTCCATCTATTTTAGGCTCCAATCTTCCACAAATATTTCTGTTCTATCTGTATTTAACTACTATATATAGGTACCCGTAATTTGTAGGGAAAAAATAAAATAAAAATAAATAAATGATTATTAAATTTATACATTTCATCAGTGATTTTATATAAAATATTGCATTTAATAATTATTAGAATGCTCACATTTGACCTCAGTAAAAATCCAAAAGTGCACGCCTACAAACTTTGAATTAGGAATGTTTTGATTACTTTAAATATGATATATATTTAAAGTACACACAAACACAACATAAAAGTGAAGATATTCATGTTCACCGTGTACAACTATACAGATTCCAATTCTGAAGCCTCAGTTTGTAGCAATAGAGACAAACCTCCGACCTCGCTCCAGATGCGAGGTGTCGTCCAGTAGTCTAGGCGTTGAATAATTAAAACGATGTAAGTAGTGTGTGATAAGGTGTTAGTGTCACTTGTTGCTTAACGCGGTGTTGGGCAAGAGATTGTGGTGCTGATAACCGGGAGTACGGGAGGCTGGGGAGGTCGATGACCCCGGACAACAAAAAGTTGGGACATTATCATGATAATATGCATTATCTGTATGATAATAAGCATTCCGTCTAGGGCTGGCGTATCTTAGAAAAAACATTTTTTTTATTTTTATGGTATAGAGGGGGCGCAAACGAGTAGTCGGAGCCATTTTCATGACTACCCACGCCCATAAACATCCGCATAGAGGCTATGCAGATGGATATAATATTTATAGGATAGTTTCTATTAAACAGGTTTTTTTATAATGTCTATTAGATAAGTAAAATGTATGATGCACATTAATGTAATAAACCTGAAACAATAGCACGTAACGCCCCGACGTTCCCCGCGTGTCGGAATCACAAAACATCAAACAATTTGCATTCTACAAGTTCTTGGAAACATTCCATTCCAGCGCCACGTGTTGGTGCTGCGACGACCGCAGCGCCACGTGTTGGTGA